>WURV02068671.1:0-21224 GCA_011762755.2 Epimenia babai | reverse complement strand
TCTGATAAATGAGGTCAGGGTGGTTACGCTCGGGAATACCTGCTTTCCACATCCAACCACCAAGATCACTGCCTTGGTAGGCGAGGTTATGGATTGTTAAGACAGTCGCCACGGTTGACCACTCACGGAGATGCCGATTTTCCGCGATTAAGAAGGGTACAAGAGCGGTATGCCAGTCATTGACATGGAAAACTTGCGGGAACCAGCCTAGCCGTTGTTTGAGTTCCCATGCAGTTGCTAAAACAAGTTGATTATAAAAGATGAAACGTGGCGAATCCCAATGCCAATCGGTGTAAACCTCACTATCATTACCGAAATAAGGCCATACTTGAACGAAGTAAATAGGGACACCTTGATAAATAGTGGTATATATTTTAACTTCCGACGACCCTTCAGTATGATTGAAGGTAAAACTGAAAAGCAAGCTGATGTTATATTTTTCGTGGTCAATAAAGCCATAGCCTGGCATTATGACACGTGCATCAATACCAATATTACGCAGCGCGCTTGGTAATGACCCGACAACATCTGCTAACCCTCCAACTTTTGCAAATGGGTATACCTCTGAGGAGGTGAATAGAACATTCATGATAGAAAAACGCTCCTTCTTAGAAGATGGCGCGCACCGTAATTAATAACTCATTTCGCATATTAACGCGCAACATTATAGGAATGGTTTGTTAAGAGATGTGTTGATATTACTAATATCAACACATCGTAAATTGAAATCTAGATCTTTGTTTGATCATATTTTGCGAATACACGATAGTCAATATCGGCAAAAACATTATCAAGTTCGAAAAATTCTTGTGCCAATTCAATATCTGGTTTGTCTGCATCTAAGCTGTCAACCAATTTTTTAAAGCGTTCCATATGCTGACTGAAGCGTTGAATGGCATATTCACGCGCTTGTCCAGTAGTGACTAAAAAGGGCCAATCAGAACTTTGTAAGAGTAAAAGTTCACGGGCGATTTGACTTAAGACCAACTTTTCATCGGCATTTGGGTTCGGATGTTTCGCAACTAATTGCTCCATGCGCACTTCTGCGTCATGAATAGGTTTCCACATCCAACTTGTTTCGCCGTTATTCCATGTAAAGTGCGTCCCGTTTGCACCCCATGAGCCTTCCGGAATGTGTAATGCTTGTGTTGGTGGATGGTCGTTGACAAAGTTACTTGCTGTAGTCAATTCAACATCAGGATTATTAACCAAGTGACGTAAAACTTTGTTTAACCACTGCACACCTTCAAACCACCAGTGACCAAACAACTCTGTATCGTAATTTGAGGCGATTAAGCCATAGTTACCTGTTTCTTCATGATACTCACGTAACATATCGCCGACGAGGTGGGCAAAATGTTCTGCATGTTGGTCAACTTTGTAGGATGCCCACTCAGGATGATAATAATCTTTGTGAGATAGATCAGTTTTTGCACCTGTTACGCGCCAGTATTGCAAACCGCTTGTACCTGCTTTTTTGTGGAATTCGCGGTAATCGAAATCCCCCGGATAACCCCAATCACTACTCCACACCTGTTGCCCTGTACGATTATTACGCCCAATCACCGCTACACCAGAATGTTCATCTGCTTTTGTACCGGCTGTTGTATCACTCACATGGTAGGGATGGAAGGTCGTAACATCGCGTTTTGGGGTGGTATAAGTCGGATTGCCTGGAATGACATAACGGCGTTTAATCACACCATAAGGGCCGATGACATCACCTGCCGCAATTCCGACAGGTTGACCACCTGTGATAGTGTGTGTTTCGCTGAAAAAGACTTTGATGTTCTGTTCTGCTAAAAACCGTTCGATACCTTGCCGAGTGTTGCCATTACCATCAATATAAGCAGGGCGATAAGCACACTCGGGTAACCAAATTGCTGTTGGCTCTTTCCCGAAAAGGCGTTTATAAGATTTGATACCTGTAGCAATTTGAGCATAGATGCTACTATCTCGGCTTAAGAGGGGGAGATAACCATGAGTCGCGGCACTCGTGATGATTTCAATGTAACCTTCGTCTTGGAGTGCGCGGAATGCTCCGATAATGTCTCGATTAAAGCGTGTGATAAATTGCTCTTTGATGTTTTCGTACCATGTTTTATACCACTGCGCCAAATAGTGAAGATGTGGATCGACTTCAAGGTCTTTCTCATCAACATCTGATTTAACTGAGGGCTTATCTGCTTTGCTTGCTTCTAAAAAGTATTGTGTATCGCTTTCTGCGGCTTTTATACGAGCATCCAGAAACATCTCAAAATGCTCTAAAACCGTAGCATCAGCTAATTGTTCGCCCAAGACGGGCGTGATTCCAATGGTGAGTTTAAAATCTAATCCTTCTTCTTTGAGATCGTAGAGTGTTTGTAGTAAGGGAATATAAGTTTCACTGGCGGCTTCATGTATCCATTCCTCACCATGGGGCCAGCGACCCGCTAAACGTGCATATGGAATGTGACTATGTAATACGAACGTAAATGCGCCTACAGCACTCACTCATTAACTCCTCAAATAGGTGAATTCAAAACACAAAATTGTTACTTATGGATTGATTGTAACGTTTGAAGGGGAAACGACGCAAAAATTGGCATCATTAATTGCGGTATTGGGTAGTAATATAGGGTTATCGTGTTGAATTCACTAAATTTTGGCGGTTGGAAGTACCATCGTGAAGCAACTGCCTTTGCCTACTTCACTACGGACTGTTACGTAACCCCCATGTGATTCGGCGACTGTCCGTGCAACAAATAAACCTTGTCCAAGTCCGCGTGGGTCTAAAAGTTTACCGCCTCGTGTGCGGGGTTCACCTCGATAGAAGCGTTCAAATACATGGGGCAAGTCTTTAGGCGAAATGCCAACACCACTGTCAATCACGTCGATGATAACCTGTGATGGATTGTCTTCATCGAGCGCCGCGGCAACCATAATATTGCCACCCGGTTCGTTGTAATGTGCACTATTTTGTAGCAGGTGACCAAGTGCCCAACGCAGACGTTGATCGTCACCTTGCACAAATAAGTGGTTAACATCACGCGCCATGACAGCGGCATCAAGTTGTTTGTTTTTTAGTTCGGGGGTGATGCCTCGGACGACACTCCAGATTAAGGGTTCAATTTGAACAGCATCTTCCCGGATACTGAATGTGTCCGCACCCATTTCTGAGATGTCGAGTAATTCAACTACCATGCGATCTAGAATATCGACATTTCGACTAAGGGTTTCTAACAGGCGGCGGTTAGGCGGTTTGTCCTGTGGTGAACTTATCAACACCTCGCTCATGCCTTTAATCACCGTCATAGGTGTTTTTAATTCGTGGGAAATGGCAGTAACAAAGTGATCTTTCAAACGATCTGCCAGCGCATCTTTTGTCACATCACGAAGGACGATCATTGTGCCTAAACGTTCGCCCTCGTTATCAGCAACTGCTGCCATTTGCGCGCCGACAATACGGTTATTAACTTGAACACGTGTGGGGTCACTTAATGGTGTGATTTCGGTATTAACATGCGTGACATCACGGTATGATTCGAATAACATCCCCAGTTGGGTGTTCCAGAAGTTTTTAGTCGTCCCGAGCATTTCTTTGGCGGCGGTATTCATATAGACAATACGCCCCTCCATGTCCTGCATAACAATACCCTCATCAATAGCAGAAAGAATGCCACTGAGGCGGTCAACCTCAACCGCCCGCTCTTTGATGCGATTTTTGAGAGATTTATTTTGCTCATACACACGTGATGCCATGTCAATTTTATGTTGCAATTGTTGACGACGGCGTTCACGTTGGAGACGTTCTTCACGCTGGTTTTTGCGCGTTAATCCAGTATATAGACGACTAAACATACGTTCAGTTGCAAACCCTAACTGATTGATACGCTTAATAATACCACTAATTTCTTGTGCGCTTGGTTGCGTATTTTGTGGTACATTCGGCGACGAATCAGGCGACGGCACATCGCTCATAGTTTAGGATGCCTTGCTTTTGATGACATCATCCAATATAGATTTTAGTTTGTCAAAGTCCGGTAATGGCTTATTGACAACATGATCCACCCCAAATTCGTCCCGCATTTGATTCATCTCTTCTTCAGACATGACAAAAGCGGTCATCAAAACAATTGGGATATTTTTAAGTGCGTCGATTTCACGGACACGTTTTGATAGTTCGTTACCGCGTTTTCCCGGCATACGAATATCCATTAATGCGAAATCTGGTAACTTTTCAGAAACTTTTCCTGCTTCAACTTCATCTAACCAATCCCACATTTTAGTACCACTCTCAAAGTGCATCGTGGTATGTCCCCAAACTTGTGCCATCATTGAAACAAGGTTACGGATATCTGCTTCATCTTCGGCGATTAACCAGTGCAAGATTCGCCCTCCAAACTATTGTGATAAACTTGTATACAACAGTGTTGATACAACTTGTTGTATGGCAAAATTACAATTGACTTTACTGATTTGAACACTCATATTATATAGAAAAGGGTATTTCATAGTTATCTATGATGTGTGTTTAAATCAACCTATACAATACTTAATGCTATAGGTTTGTAATGTCGTTTATGCTAAGTATACCTGACTTATTATAATTGCAACCATAAGCAACCGTAAATTCCTAGTTCACTAGTAAATTGATGACTATATTACGTGTTTGCCTAAAACGCTATGAAAACTTATGATAGGTATATTGGTTGGTTTATAGTTAAGTAATCGGGCGAAAGTGCTTGAAAGTGCCTAAAGTGTAGTTTTGTATCAAATATACTTAGGAAAACTTTAAAAGTCTTCTTCAGATTAATTAGAAATAGCTACTGTAAATCAATTGTAGAATTGTTATCATATATAACAACCTAAGTTAATTGTTATTCAGCATCATTCAGATGCTACTCTTATCGAAAATTTGTAGATATTTAGAAAGGTGGCGATAAACCTTGTCTACATGGATGGTCGTTGAAGATGAACCGGATATCTACGAAGTCCTTTTGGCGATGTTTGGCATTTGGGGTATTGAAGGTGTTGCCTTTGTTGATGGTGAAGAAGCCATCAGTTGGATTGATGATGTCGATCAAGGCAGTTTTCAGGGCGAATTACCCGAACTCGCATTGCTAGATATTCGTTTACCGGGGGACTTGCAAGGTCCTGATGTTGGGAATCGCTTACGTAAAAGTACAACTTCGCTTAGAAACATGGCGGTCGTGCTGATTACGGCATATAAATTGAAACCCGAAGAAGAAAAAGCCATTATTGCTAAAGCAGGTGCTGATAAGTTGATTTATAAGCCATTGCCGAAGTTTAATGAGCTACAGGTTTTACTGGAAGAAACAATTGCTGAACGTCGTGCTAAAACTGCGGCTTCATCAAAAGCTAGTGATCCTGAAAAATAATTGCAATCATCTGCTTAGATGGTTAAATTAAATGCAATAAATGTCCGACTTACTGTGTTTTATTGTTTGGTAAGTTGTTTATTTGCATACTACATTGTTAAGAGGGAGAAATTGAGAAGATGATGCAAAACATCGCTCCATCGCGTGCGCTTGTTCGACGTTCGTATACGGTGTTACAGCTTGCATTTGTTTTGGTGAGTGCGGGTGTTTTCTTTGTCACTCTAGGTGTTGGGTTATTCGTTTTACCTATAGCAAATGAATCAAGTGATCTTTATAACTTTTTACGTAATGCCATTTTTGTTGGAGGTATTGCGCTTTGTTTGATTGGTGTTGCGATCGCTATTCGAGCGGGTACGTGGAAGACAGAAAACGATAAAGCCAAGTTTGTTGGTCAACGATTACAACAACATCTTAATGACCAATTTACGTATATTCGTAATATCAATAAAATGCGCTTGGGGTATATTGATGCGGTACTCGTCGGTACTCCGGGATTGTTAGTTTTTCGTGTGCTAGATTTGAAGGGTGAATTCCTCAATGAAGGCGATAAATGGTTAACAAAAAATCGTCGAGGCGAATGGGTTCCTGCGGATAAAAACCCGACTCAAGATGCACTTGACGACATGATTAGTTTACGTGCCTATTTACGCAATAAGGGGATTATTGAAGATATTCCTATATTTGGTGTAGTCGTATTTATTGATGATCATCCTATCGCTAACTTGACAGTAAAAGACCCTAAGTTGCCAGTTACCCATGTTACTGCTTTACATGCACGATTGCAGAATAGCTATTTAGCGAAAGAGCGATTGAGTAAAAAGACTGCTAAGGCAATTGTTGATGTGCTGTATACCAAGTAAATTCGCATGAGCACACGCATTGTTTTGGCTTCGGTTGGTGCTGGTAAAACGGATTACGCCCTTAAGGAGATTGTCGAAACATTAGAACAAGTTCCTTTTGCTAAGGTGTGGGTGTTATTAGCAAGTAAACGGCAAGAAGATGCCTTTCGGAAGCGGTTGATTGATTTTCGGGCTGATCGTGCTGTTTATTTTAATGTTGAGTTCTTCAATTTCTACGAACTCTACGAACATTTGCTTGATATGGACGGGCAACCTCAGCGTGATCTGAGTGATACTGCGCGACAACGTATTTTGCGAAGTGTGATAAAAGATGTACAGGCTGATGTTGGATTAAAGGTTTTTGATTCAATTGCCCTCACGCCTGGTTTCATCGAAATCATGGCAGATTTCATCTTCGAGCTTAAGCAAAATCGTGTTTATCCTACAGCTTTCCAAGATGCCTGTAAAACTGATAAAGACCGTGATTTAGCTGAGATTTATACGCAATATCAAGCACGTTTGCAAGCACATAATCTTGTTGATGTTGAAGGGCAGGGTTGGCTTGCAACAATTGGTTTGCAACGTAATGAAAATCTCGCTGATGATGTTGCATTGCTACTTGTTGACGGTTTTGATCAATTTACATTGGTACAGGTTGAGTTACTGGCATTACTGGCAAGTCGAGCAGAACAAGCAATTGTTACATTGACGACTTTACCCGGTACTGATAACCCCGCCGGAAAACGTTTTGAGCGTACATTAAATCAACTCAAAGATAATTTCCCTAAAGAAGCACTTGAGCTTATTGATTTACCTCGTGATGAAGATACACGTCACCCTGATTTACAGCATTTAGTTGATAATGCCTTTTTGTCGAATGTCGAATTGAAAACGACAGTACATGATGACCAAGCATTATCTTTAATTGAAGCACCTGACCCGACGGCTGAAGTTGCGGTTGTGCTTAGGCGAATCAAACGCTTATTGATAAGCACTGATAATAATCCCGAAGATATTTTGATTGTTTTGCGCAATTGGGAGCGATATTATGCACAATTTATCAATCTTGGGCGTAAATATGGTTTACCTTTAGCCCTTCATTACGGGCAACCGCTAGCAGAAAATCCAGCTATCACAGCGTTGACGACATTATTTGAATTGTCTAAACGTGGATTTCGTCGTCGTGATGTATTAGATGTGTTACGGTCTCCCTATTTTCGTATTCCTGCCTTGACTGATGACAAAATTAATTTGTTGGAACAAATTAGCCAACGCTTTAATGTCACACGTGGGCGCGAACAATGGGAAGATGCAATTAGGTCTGCTTCACGATCACAAACTGACCGCGAAGAACATCAAGAATCAGATGCGCTTTTATCCGAAGAAGATGCCGAACTGCTCTATTTTGATGTGGTTGATTTTTTCAATTGGGTTGAACCAGAAGAGCAGTCCACAGTGCGTAGTTACATTGATTGGATCGAGCAACTGATTGGGTTAGACCCCGCTAAACCACCTAATGAGATGGAGATTGATGAATTTGAAGCGGAGCAGGGCGGTTTCTCGCTTGATGTGATTTCGGCATTACGCGATGATAAAACACCTGATGACATTGTTGCGCGTGATTTATCAGCCTTAGATGCGTTTAAGCGTATTCTCAAGGATATTTTGACAGCGCAAGAGTTGCTGGAAAGACTTGGCGAAAGTCGAGAAAGCGAAATTGAGTGGGTAGTATTTTTGACCGATTTGTTAGGTGCTGTTGGTAGCGCAGGGATTAATCCACGCCCTAATCGTGCAGGTCGTGTGTTGGTGACTTCTGCGACAGATGCACGTGGATTGCCACATAAGCATGTATTTGTGCTTGGGTTATCAGAGGGCATATTCCCCGCTCAGACCTCAGAAGATCCACTTTATTTGGATACTGAACGCGAAGCCTTAAATGCGCATGAAGGTGTGTATTTACAAACACAAGACGAACGTGCGGCTGATGATGGCTTGTTTTATGAATTGATTTGTTTGCCATCAGAGAGTTTGACACTTTCTCGCCCAACTGTACAAGATGGTAAACCTTGGATTGAAAGTCATTTATGGCGATCTGTTACGTCCATTTTTGATAATAGTAGTGCGATTATTGCTGAGAATCGACTTGCTATTGGTCAAGTTATTCCAGCACATGATGTTGCATCTTTGGATGAGGCGATTGTTGCTGTATCTGATGGCTTATCAACTATATCCGATGATGTATTGCCTGTTGTAGCTGATGTTTATAGTTGGTTGTCACAAGTGCAAACGCCCTATTGGTCACACGTATTACGTAACCGTGACATCGAAATGCGTCGTATATCAAATGTTCCACACGACCATTACACAGGGCGATTAGCCGATGAGCCTTTGATCCAATACGTGCAGGAACGCTTGAGTCCCAAGCGGGTGTGGAGCGCAAGTCAACTGAATGATTTAGGTGTCTGTGGTTTTCGTTATTTTGCCAAACGTTTATTGAAATTAGATGCAATAGAAGAACCCGATGAAGGCATGGACGTTCTGCAACGCGGAACGCTTTATCATGCCATTTTAGAGAAAACGTATGCGGAGTTTATGCGTTCTGACAAAGCAATTACCCCTGATAACATGGATGATGCGCTTGAGACGCTGGAACGTGTTGCAAAATCCGAACTTACCAAAGCACCGATTGAACTTGATTTCCGCGCAGATGCGACATGGGAACAGGAACAATCTATCATCTTGCGTGATTTAATGGCGATTGTAGAATTAGATTTTAGTGAAAAGAATCCCATCAATAAGAAATTTGGTGCGGGTGTGCGCCATGCGTATCGCTTTGAGCAATCTTTCGGTTTTGGTGGCAAAAATCCCGTGACTGTTGATCTTGGTGAAGAAACAGGTAATTTACGTTTACATGGGTTTATTGACCGTATAGATCGACAAGATAATCGCGCCATTATCATGGATTATAAATCAGGTTCGACTCGTATTCCGCTTAGTGATATGCGGGAAGGGCGTAATTTCCAGATGATGGTATATGTGTTGGCGGCAAAGCAAATTCTTGGGGATGATATGGATGTCGCAGGCGGTTTGTTCTGGCATATCAGTGGGCGGCATGTAAGTGGTGATATTCAACTTAGTGATGAGCATGGTCAAGAAGCAATTGATGAGGCAAAAGCACATATTGTGAATTATCTAAAGCAAGCGCGAGCAGGGAATTTTGCTGTTCAACCGAAGTCATTAGATCATGGGAAGTGTGTGCGCTACTGTGAATTTTATCAATTGTGCCGTGTTAGCAATACCAACCTTTTTAAACAACAACACGATGAACATTCATAGTATTTAAAAATCACAGTTATTTGTTTTGCTAGGGAAAGACAAATATGTTATTGTTTCCCACGATTTCCCTAACCGATAACGATTAAAAACTGATTACTTGAGTCTAACAAAAATGATCGTCATATACCCACGTAATAATAGACTCAAGTGTGTACATTCTAATAGGCTTAAAAATACATTTTTCTAACTCAGCCGGATCAACAGAGAGGGTTAATTATGGAATTCGCACAATCTAAAACTGTACTTAGAGATAATTATGTCAGTGCTGGTTTAGAACTGGTCGAAGAACAAGATAATCGGTTAATTTTGAAATATGACGATAGTCTCTTTGTTGTCACTGAGGAAGATATACAGGAATATGCAGATAATCAGGCATTGCGCGTTGCGGCTAGTACAATGCCTTTTGAATGTGCGTTAACCAGTCCCAATTATCGTGAACAAATTGTGCAACCACTTGACCCTATTCGTTGGCGACATTTACCGCCGTTGGAGATGGGATTTGTCTTTGGTTCGCCTGATGATGACGATACGCATGTGACAATTGGTGCGCCTTCTGCTGATTTCTTGAATTATTTCCGCTTTGAACCAGCTTATCTCAAAATTTGCCTTGAACGTATGGAAAAAGCTCCTGTCACTGATGACCCAATTGACATCCGACAAGCATTCTATAAATTGCCGACGATCAAAGTATTTAATGTTGGTGGTAAATCAGTTGAAGATGCGCTTGAAGACTCATCACGGATTATCGAATATTGCTTGTTTGAGTTGGCATACCTCAAGAATTTACCTGTTGGCGTATCAGAAGAATGGCCTGCACGTCGTCGTTTAGGCGGAGATACCTTTATCTACGAGGATGATTTCGATGGCACATCACTGCCAATGCCCTCAGTAGACTTTAACCCCGATGTGGTGCAATTCTATCAATTGGGCGTGAGTAGTCGTGTGCCTGTTTTGCAATTCTGGTCATTCTATCAAGTTTTAGAACATTACTTTGTGCGTACATCGGATGAGGGATTACATACTCAACTAGCTAATCGTCTTAAAGACCCGCGCTTTAAGCCATCTGCCGCACAACTCGACCGCTTAGTTCAAGATGTTGTGGATCATGTGGATTCTATTGGTGAGGTTTCCATGCTGGAAAGCGTGCTGAAGAAGTATGTTGACCCGGAAAAACTCATAGATTTTGTTCAGCAATATGAGGTTTTCTTGGATGAACCACATTATACAAAACGTCGTCGCGTATTTGGTGAGGATGTTGAGGTCAAGCTCGATAAAGATAATGTAGTCGAAAATGTTGCGCGTACTATTCATGCTATCCGTGATACCTTAATGTATTCGTCTGATCGGTTCTCACGTACTGCCCGTAATGTGACTTTTGATCGGGTGTCTGAAATGGTTAAGTCGGAAGTGCCCTTAATGAAATTTCTTGCAGAACGGGTAATTATTGGAACATCATCATAAGTAAGGTTAGTAAAGGGGATTATGCAACATACAATTGAAATTGATGGACATTGCCACGTTTATACGGCTGTTGGTGATTCTGCAAAACCCGCGGTCGTTATGATACACGGATGGAATTCTTATCGTGGCATGTGGGATGGGACAATTGAAACCTTACAACATGATTATTACTGTCTTGCATTAGATTTATTGGGGTTCGGTGATTCTGAGAAACCGCGCCATGCTGATTTTAGTATTGAAGCACAATCTAAACGGGTGCTTACTTTTGTCGAGACATTAGGCATAGATCAATTTATCCTAATTGGGCATTCTATGGGCGGGCAAATTGGCTTATATATTGCGTCTGAACTTGCACCTGAGCGGGTGATTTCATTGATTAACATTGCGGGTGTTGTGACGGGTAAAACAAGGTGGCAGGTCAATTTGTTTATGCCGATAATTCACCTCGCTTATTATTTACCGTTTATGGTGTCTATTGCTCATCAATGTATCCATAGTCCATTCATTGCCAAATTGGCATTTCGCTCACTCTTTTATGATGTGAATAGCGTTCCTTATGCTGATTGGGAAGAGGATCGGCGCGTAAGTGTACAAAAGTGGAGTCATATTGCATCTTCCCGTGCGTTACGTGCTTTAAAACGTGAAAATTTGGATGATAAGCTTGGTAATATTTCCGCGCCGACGCTCATAATTTTTGGTTTACAGGATGGCTTAGTCCCCTTTTCTGAAGCAGAAATTGCCTATTCAAACATTATGGATAGCCGATTGATTATTTACGATAAATGCGGGCACTTCCCCGTATATGAACGCAAATCTGATTATCTGGATGCTATACACCAATTCCTTCAAGAACCTAACTCTCCAATTCCGCAAATTCACTAATCGAAAATAAATAAGCTATGAATTTAACAGATGAGCAACATGAGGCGATTTATACGCATGACCGTAACTTAATCGTTGTGGCAGGCGCGGGATCAGGAAAAACACGGGTATTGGTCGAGCGGTATTTGGCGCTGTTAGAGGCGAATCCTACTTGGCGATTGAATCAATTGGTGGCGATTACATTTACCAAAAAAGCCGCCGGAGAAATGCGTGATCGTGTTCGACAGTCGCTAGAAAAACGCTTGCATGATGCAGATGACGAATCAACTCGTTTGCAATGGTCAAAACTCTTGGCGACCATGGATAGTGCGCGAATTGATACTATTCATGGGCTATGTGCGACTATTTTGCGGGCAAATGCAGCAGAGGCGAAGGTTGATCCTAAATTCGAAGTTTTGGATGAAACAGAAGCCTCAATTTTACTAGATGATGTAGTCTACGATACATTACATAAATTAGTGTCTAAAAGTAGCCCTGTACTGGAACTTTTTGAAGAATATAAGAGTCATAGTATTCGTGAGTGGCTAACCAATCCCGTTTTATTAGAAGCTAATCTCGATAATATTCCTGATGATTGGATGTCTGCGTGGCAAGAGGCATGGGCAAAGGATGTACATGTCTATGTTCGTCACTTCTTGAGTGAAGTTGATAAATTGCCCATCATTGATCCACCGCCTTCCGCGGATAGTGACGCGCTAGGGAAAAAGTGGTGGGATTGCTTAGCGTTTCTTGATCGCCTCAGAAATGAAACGCTCAATGCTGATGCGCTTATCAATATTCTCAATGAGATGAATGCTATCAGAGGTGGTGGGGGCAGTGCAAAAAAATGGGGCGATGCTGATACTCTTAAAGAAGCGAAAGAAACCTTCAAAGAATTGAAAGCATTGGTAAAAAATGCTTTGAAATCAATCGGGGACACACCAAATACCGAGCGATATGTTGATGCTTTGTCTGCCCGTTATTTACTATTGTGGCGTGATTTGATTTTGAGTGTGCGTGAAGCCTATCGTGAGGTGAAAGCGCGCAGCGGACAGCTTGATTTTAATGATTTAGAGCAATTAACGCGAGATTTGCTGACCAGTCATGCTCAAGTTCGTGCGCGTTATTGTGGTGCGGAATTTAAACATCTATTAGTTGATGAATTCCAAGATACCAACGATGCACAATGGGATATTATCAAGGCATTAGCTGATCTTAAGACGCAAGGTTCGATGTTTGTCGTTGGTGATGAAAAACAGAGTATTTACGCCTTTCGAGGTGCAGATGTCAGTGTATTTGACGAGGTACGACAGGAAATTCCTAAAGCGGGTGGTAAGCCTGTAACCTTATCAAAATCATTCCGTACCCATAAACCACTGATTGACGGCTTTAACGCTATTTTTGGTCGCTTATTAGTGCGTGAGGATGGTAGTCCAGTTCAAGCCTATCAAGTTGAATTGGGTAAGCCGATGTCAGCTTTCCGTGAGAAGCAACCTTCTGATGCCCCTTTAATTGACCTTGTGCTGATTGATGACAATATTCGTACCGAAGATGGCGAATTTACTTATGTTGTAACTGATACGGGGAGTCAACGAAAACAGAAATATAGCTCTGGTGAGTGTCGGCAATGGGAAGCCTATGAAATTGCGACTCGTTTGAAGGCAATGGTTGAAGATGAAGGGCGAATTATCTTTGACAAAGAAGCCGGAGAAGCACGCCCGATGCGTTATGATGATGTGGCAATTTTGTTTCAAGCTTTGAGTCATATCAACTTGTATGAAGATGTGTTTAAAGCGATTGGTGTGCCGTATGTGACGGTTGGTGGACGTGGTTACTACAATCGTCAGGAAGTTTGGGATGTGCTAAATTTACTAAAAGCACTTTATAACCCTGATGATAATTTGTCGCTTGCAACTGCATTACGCTCGCCCTTATTTGGCTTAAGCGATGATGCATTATTGGCGTTACGTCTAAGTACACATCCTGAAACCGATGAACCTTTGTCATTGTGGGAGTCGCTTCTATATCCGAGTGACTATTTGCCGGATGATGAACGCAATTTAATTACTTTTGCTCATCAAGTTTTAGATAATTTACGAGCTTCTGCTGGACGCATGACGATCTCTGAATTGATGCGTGATGCCTTAGCGAAAACAGGTTATCTAGCGACATTAACTGGGTTGCCAGACGGTGCTAGACGGCGTGGAAATGTCGAAAAATTATTGGAGATTGCTCAATCAAGCGGGAAGATTACCCTGAGTGCATTTTCACTGTATTTACAAGATTTGAGCGCACGAGAAGCCCGCGAAGGTGATGCACTTGTTGATGTGACGGGCGCAGTCACCATAATGAGTGTTCATGCCAGTAAGGGTTTGGAATATCCGATTATTGTGCTGGCAGATGCCTCATGGACACGAGGTAACAGCTTTATGCCTGCCATTATCCCTGATGTTGATTTTGGGTTGGCATGTAAAGTTGAAGACCCCGATAAAAGTAAACCCCAAAAAGATGTGCCGTATAGTTATCAACGGGCGCAACAGATGCAAACTTTACGTGAAGAAGCAGAACGCTTGCGCTTGCTCTATGTTGCGATGACTCGTGCGCAGGATTATGTATTGATTGCAGGACGAATAACAGAATCAGATAAAGATGGATGGAAAGCAGGCGGTTGGCTAGGCAATCTGCTGGATTCATTATCATTGCTAGATAGGAATGTGTTATATCCTTTTGCGAATTTCCCTCAAGATTATGGTTGGGGACAAATACACGTCCAAATTCCAAAAGATATGCCCCCTGCAAACACGCTTATATTGGCTGATGATGCGGATGTGGCAACTTTATGGGATCGTGATGAAGTCCAACAAGGCAATCCATTCTCCGAGAACTATGAATTACCTGTTTTGCTCAACGAAATTACCATCCGTAAAGAAGATCAAGCCACACATCTTGCCGCTACTCATATTGAAGATATTGGGGGATACGAACATACGGAAGAATTAGATCGCGCCTTTTTCCGTGATCGTTTTCGTCGTCGTATTTTACACGATGCGCCTAATCACATTCGACAAGTTGTTAAACAGGCAAGGCAAGGTGGTGTTAAAGCCTATCAAATTGGTGAGATTGTACATGAAGTGTTGCGCTGGTGGTCATTTCCGACAAGCGCGAATGATGATGCCTACAAACAGACTTTAGCGCAGTATGCGTGGCGACAGGGCATTACTGAGAAAGTTTTGGTGGATGAAGCGGTTGAACGTGCGTTTAACTTATTGCGGGAATTTGTGATTAGCGACGGGTATCGTTGGTTAGAAGATGCTCAAGTCGTGCATCGTGAATTGCCCTTTATCTATCGACATGAGGACACCATGATTCATGGCATTATCGACACCTTGTTTCAGCGTCAAGATGGCACATGGGTAATTATGGATTATAAGACCAGTTCGGTAACTAATCACTCTAATAAAAAGCAAAAACCGACTTTGGCTGACTTAGAATTACACGCTAGACGTTATCATTTACAGCTTGGAGTCTACGCTAAGTCTACGATTGCCCAACTGAATGATGTTATACCAGAGACATATATACACTATATCCGGTACAATCAACTTGTTCAGGTTAGCAACGAACAATGGGAAAGCGCGTTAGCACGTAGTTTGTCTGATCGTATTGTAGATTTAATATAAGCAAGGACGGGAACTTTTATGATTCAACGCCAATTACCCCCATGGGCGAGGCATACGCATCCAGTAATGAGATCAGTACTGGGACCGAATCATCAAAATTATGCAGAACGAGTCAAACGATGGATGTTCATCGGCGCAACGACGCTTGTTTTGGCTTTTATCGGTGTACTGATTGGTACTGAGTTCTTCCAAGTTGACTTAAGTGAATTGCCGATTAGTGAAGCCCTAATGAAAGTGGTCTTTTGGCCCTTATTTGGACTACAGGTTGTATTACGTCTGTTTGCCTTATCCATGACCATTGGAACTATCGGTGACGAAAAACGCCGTCAGACATGGGATAGCTTACGGACAACGGCTGAGGGGGCATCCTTAGCGATGCGAGCGCGATGGAGTTCTGTTGTGTTCTATCGTATGCGTCCTATGTTATATGTTGTGACGATTGCGCGCTTTGTGTTGATTGGCGCGTTGCTTTACGATTTAACCGCATTTAGTGGTGATTATCTCAATAACCTGACTGTTAGCATTGTGCCTCAAGTACCCTTTGCTGTTAGTGTGCTGTTTGTTGCCTTGATGATGACAGGATCGTTATTGTTGCCTGTCACTGGACTTGGCTTGGATGCAGCGATTGGTTTGGCTGTGTCAACTGTGACACATCAACGGATTTATGCTATTTTGGCGCAAATTACATTAGCAGCTATCCGCGTTGGCGTTGTTGCTGGTTTATTGATATTGATGACCGAATTTCGAGGTGGTGTCATTGGCATCGAATCCACTACTCAACTTGGTTTGTGGCTGTTGATCTTTGGCTTTGCCGCGATAGGTGATTGGGGTATTAGCTTGTTGCATCTGGGCTTTTTCGGTGCGGAAGTGTGGGCGAATGTTGACTATAGTATCTTTATAGGTGTGGCATTACTTGTATTTGTATTTGCCCAAACATTGATGACTGACTTATTGCTGGCTTTTGCTGTGCGACGGGCTGAACGAAGCGAATAGTTGAATAATTTGACATGAACAAATGCCCTCAGATGCACGAGGGCATTTTTGATTCTGTATGTGCTAGAGTGCCTTTTCTGAAATAATGTATTCAGCCGTTGCGCTATTGGTTGCAAGTGGAACATTGTGTGCATTGCAAATGCGGAGCAGTCCTTGAATATCAGGATCATGGGGATGTTTACCCAAAGGATCAACGAAGAAGAAGACCGCCGCGATACGACCTTCTGCCACTTGTGCGGCGATTTGCGCATCACCGCCGATTGGACCTGATAGCATCCGTTTAACCTTTAACCCGCACTTCTCCTGTAAATCGCGTCCTGTGGTGCTGGTAGCGATCATATTATACTTCTCTAAAACCATTTTGTTGCTCATAGCAAAGGCGACCATATCGGCTTTCTTGCCATCATGGGCGATGAGCGCGAGTGTCTTCTTGTCCTCTGACATTGACTATCCTTTAGTATTGATAACGAACATCGCTGAATTATAGCGTATCTGAGGCGATCTTATCGGTAGGAAGTGGTGATTTCGGTTACAATATGCGTCATGTCTAAGCTACGAACATACTTCAAACGATTGATAACACTCATTCCGGTGTTGATTGCTGTGGTGATCATCATCGGCGGGTTAACCTACTTGATCGGCGGTGTCGGGATTGATAACTCTGATTCGCGTTTGGTTGAGACGGCATTTGTGACCTACCCGCCACCTGCGCTTGGGACTCCCGTGGCGCGGTATCCTCAGATTGACCCTGCGATAGAGGCGTACCTTGACCAATTGGGAGCCGATGAACAAGTCCCTGTGCAGAGCATCAATGGGTTCAGCATTCAACCACTTGGCGCGTATCTGCCGTATTCGCCATCGACGAGCTTGGTGTTTGGCGAAGCAACACCCTTGCCGACACCCTTACCGTATCCAACCTCACCACCCTTGCCATTGCCCCCCTTGTCAGTGTTGCCGACTGTGGTTCCTGTAGAGGAGGATGACCCTGCGCGAGTAGAGCCGTTTGCGGTGAATGCCAACACGGAATGTGGTCCTGAGGGCAACCCTGTTGAGGGGATACTGACGCAACGCTTCCATGGCTATCACAGTGGGATTGACATCGCATTGCCCCTTGGGGCACCGGTGTATGCGACGCATAGTGGGGAGGTGACCTTTGCTGATTGGAGCGACGTGGGCTATGGGTATCTGGTGATCCTGCAAAGCGGATCGTTCATCACGTACTACGCGCACAACACCTCGTTCAACGTGACGGTGGGGCAGTTCGTCGGTAAGGGGAGTGTGCTGGCATGGAGCGGAAGCACGGGTAACAGTTCAGGACCGCATGTGCATTACGAGACGCGCATCAATGACGTTCCGGTTGATCCGTTGTCGTTCCACACGCGCAATCACGGCACTTGCTAAGGGAAGAAATGCCCTGTTAAACAGAGAAAACAGGGGAATTTCGCAAACTCAGATATAACTCATCATAAACACAAATTAAACAGTTTGACCGCAACCGCCGAAAAAAATAAAAAGTTGGCGGTTGACTTGATTCTTCCCTTAAACGATGGCGGTTGGGATTGAAATATCGGCGGTTGAAGCTGTAAAAGTGCGGTCAACATGTTAAAAGTTAGAATTATTTGTTCAATTTAGAGATAGGGTAGCATGGATTCGGGATTCTGTGCGAACCAAATGGTTCTTTTTTGCCCTCATCCCTCGCCCTTTTCTCCTCCGAAGCGAATTGAGAGAAGGGGAGAAAAGTGTATCAACTACGGGCAATGTTGGTGGGATTGGTGTGTTGGAGTAAACCCCTTCCCTAAGTCCCTACCCCGACATCGGGGCAGGGACTTTTAAGCGCGTATAATTGAGACTGTCATCGTAGGGGCTTATTTGCGTGTGTTGGTTAACAGTGATGAGTGAAAAGCAGTTTGAACCACGATGACGCGAAGGACACGAAGAAAAGCGCGGAGAACGTAAAATAGCATCCACACTAAAGTCATGGTCTGTGTTTTCAATAAGTTTGGAAGAATAGATCATTCGAAAGGTTATTATTGAGAGAGGGTATTTAGATGTTCTCAAAACATAGTCTATGGCTAGGTTTTATCAGCGTATTTCTGCTTGGGAGTGTTAGCTTAATTGTGAGAGGGCATGAGTTCCAGACTCATGTTCTCCAACCAACTCAAGATCCATTTGACTTACGATTATTTCCTCGTGATTTAATCTGTGACGAAATAGCTCAGGTGGGCATTGGACCTGCTTGGTTGGGAATAACTATCGGGGAAACCAGCAGGGAAGACGCTGTAAGTACAATCAGTCAATACTATGAGGAAACAGACTTGACATTCGAGGATGGGATAGTGCAGTTCAACAGAATTGTGTCCGAATTGGTTCCCAATCTACCAAATTCCGTTCAAATTTGTTTCCATGATGGGATTGTTGCCACATTGAGATTGTCGATACTTGACTACGATTTGTTACCGACGCTTGCTGAGATTATTGATAGGTTTAGTTTTCCTGATCTCATCACTTGGTCACTATCTAATCCAGAAGTTAGTCGCATAGCATTTTGGTTTGAGGAGGGCATAGCAGTGAATTTTTCCATTATTCCTGATGATGGTTTAGGAACAATAACACAACTTATCTATTTTTCATATCAGTCATCTGAAGTCTATGAATCCAGATGGCCTTATACAGCTACACGGCTATTCTATGAAGACCTATTATTATTGGAAAATACTTTTGGGGTTGCCAATCCATTTGATCTTGAGGCAACAGGGACATCTATTGTGGAACAAACACCTCGGTCTGTAAGTACACAATATATGCCGGAGGTCGTTACGCGGACACCTTCTCCAACGCTTACTGTCACGCCGACATCACGACCGGATAATTAAGCTTAGGATTAGGATAGCCATGATTTTGAGTCGAAAGTAACTAGGGATGAGTGGTAAAATGAGGGTAAGTGCATGGTGGTCGTCCACTAAAGTCATGGTCTGTGAGATTCAAGTCGTCTAAAGCGACTGTTATTGATGAGGGGTGTGATATTAACTCTTAAAAATTGCTTTCACGCTGATGCTTTCACCCAATACGATAGAGTTAAAGGAATCTTCATCTCGTCTAAAGCGACTGCATTTGATGGTGTGTGGGGTTAATTGAATATGAGGCGAGCCGTCGTTCCTACGGTTTTTTGATAGCAGGTTATGATGGTTTGGCGATTTGTCCAGAAACGATTGCCATGCGCCATTAATCGGGAGTGGCTTGAATTGGTCAAGTCCTCAATATCAGAAATGCAAATCTGGCATATAATTCATATATGACAAACGAAAATCAAACTCAACAATCTGAATCTGCGCGTCAACCTGTTTTTATCTCCTTGCGTTGGCGGTTTATGTCCCCGTTATTTTTTGTCGTGTTGGTCACAGCGATGATTGGGGCATTCATTTTAGCGAATAGTCTGGCGGGTGGCATTGAGCAGACGCAGGAGAATATCCTCTTGCAAAGTAGCCGCGCCATCGCTGATCGTTCTGCGAGTCTTTATGAACGGCATTTACAAGAAGCGCAACGCATCGCCTTTACGGAGGGTGTGGCGGAGGCTGTGCGTGATAATACGCCTGCGTCGATTGAATCGGTGTTGCAGAGCTTTGCCCGTGTGGGCGCGTTCGATAGTGTGATTGTGACCGATGTAACTGGGCGCGAGGTGCTGGGTGTGCAAGAGGTGGTGTTTGGTGATGAACGGGAGTTTCAGTTCAGCACGGATACCGATTTAAGCTCACAAGTAGTCGTTCAAACGGTGTTATCTGGTAATCGTGATAATGCAACGGGAATTTTACGCACACCGACTGGTTTGCAATTGTATACGGCGACGGGTGTTTATCTTGATGGCACGTTTATTGGCGTGGCGTTGGTCGGTCAGCATTTATCGGATGTGCTGGTTGAATTGCAGGGGAGTGCTTTCGCGGAGTTGGTGTTATTGGGTGCGGATGAGCAACTTTTAAGCACGACTTTTGCTGATGATGTGAGCCGTGATGTGTTGACGGTGCCGTCTGAGAATTTCGTGCAGGCGTTGAACGCGGATAATCAAATTCCGATTCTTGAGCTGGATATTGATGGTGTTTTGCATCAAGGTGCGTATCAGCCATTTAATTTTGGTGATGCGACGCTGGGTGTGATTGGTGCGATTCGGACAGATAATGTTTCGTTTGCGACTGAATTTGGGCGACAATTAACGGCGGTGTTCGCGGCGGTTTTGGCGGGTGGTGTGGTGATTGTCGGGTTTATGAGTATCAGCGCGGTGACTGAGAAGGCGAATCAAGTTGAGGCGGTGGCGGTTTCATTGGCTGAGGGTCAATCTGATGTGCGAACGGGTTTAAAGGCATCGGATGAAATTAGTGCAATCGGTCAAGCGTTAGATGATTATGCTGATTACGCGCAAAAAAGGCAGGATAAATTGCTTCATGCGCTTCGTCGTCAACGGCGGGAAGCGACGCATACGCTCTCGATTTTGGAATCATTGCCGAATGGGGTTGTGGTGCAGGATTTAGATGGGCGTGTTGTGTTGATGAATGATCTGGCGCGGTCATTGTTAGGGTCGCAACGGGTGTTTAGAAGCTCGGGACTGCATGAATTGGCGGATGCTGTTGGGGAATCACTTGGCTCGTCGTTGGCTCCTGGTATTTATGCGCTTGGTGATCCGC
>WURV02068560.1:0-21227 GCA_011762755.2 Epimenia babai | reverse complement strand
ATATCTTCAAGTTGGACAATATAGCACCCAGTCTTTCAGAAACACATGAAAGAAAACCAAAAGCACAAACAATTATGAAGATGCAAATAATCAAAAGAAATTCCTGACATAAGGGATGTGATTTTATAAATT
This sequence comes from Epimenia babai, assembly GCA_011762755.2. Taxonomy (NCBI): domain Eukaryota; kingdom Metazoa; phylum Mollusca; class Solenogastres; order Cavibelonia; family Epimeniidae; genus Epimenia; species Epimenia babai. The sequence continues at coordinate 21,095 of WURV02068560.1, read as the reverse complement.
ACTGGATAAAGATTACTGAATAGTTTAATAGGTGAAGATGTAAATATTCTATCTTCAAAACTAACATACTTACTTGAATGAGAAACAGTAAGAGATTGCTCAGTGTGATGGCGGTTTCATAGAAGATAAAAATGTTACAGATAGCAGCAATGCTGTCAATACATCGATACAGGATATCCAACTAAATTTTTGCTCACAAATTACTCCATCAGATGAAATTTTCAGATATTGCATTCCAATAATGAAGGACTAAGATGGGTAGTCAGTTAAGAGTAGGCTGGTTTCTTGGCCCGTTCTGTAAGCCTCGCGGCCCTTAGCAATGCAATTCATGAATGGGTAAGCTTCATCTAAACTTAGGCTTATAGTTGTATCGAAAATCTTACCACGTAAATACAATACTTCCGTACAACCAATTCGTCAGAAGCAACATACGCATTCTAAAACTTAAAGACGTAGCAGTTGCAAGTATGGGGACTACAACTGGCGTTTAAATATAACATGTAAATAATAGTACACATTTGCTGGCATTATTAGATGCCCATGAAAAATACTACTAACAGGACGAGTTATCTAACGCTAACGATCCTAGAGGTGATCGAATATCACATTATTCAAATATTTGATTAGTAATTTTTTCTAATATAGATACGTTCGAAAGAAATTTAATATCAAATTATTTTAGCGGATATTAACATTCTATTATAAATAAAAAATAAAAAAATTATTTATGCTCCGACGAAAGACAAATCTAAATGTAATAAAATGGAAACTGAAAGGAATATTAACAAGAGGCCTCAAGACGCACAGCTGACTATTGGGAAAAATATAAAATAATCCAAAAAAGCAAAAAACAAAGCATAGTAAAAAATGTTGAATAAAAGGAGCACTTGAGATGCTTGAATATAAGTGAAAACTTAAACAGACCACGCAAGATGAAAATTTTTTAAAGATAATGTTAACATTGGACGAATGGATGGACGGACTGATAGATGAAGACCGATCAGAAAAGGTCACCAAGCATAAGCTCAGGCGTGCTAATAAATACAAACAAGAGACCAATGAGGCCTCAAGACGTCACCTGAAAAAAAGAGAAATAGACAAAACATGAGGCCACTGAGGCCATCTTGATATTACAACGACAAGGCACCCAGGAGACTGCCTGACACGAAAAACAAGAGGCCAAAGAGAGCTTAAAATACCCATTATGACACCAAAACGAGAAAGTACCGATTTGTGGATAAACCTTAGTCGCAATCACCTCTAATTGCCTAAATAGAGATGACCTAAAGAAATCCAGAGACCTACACAGGCAATATCTGCCAAAAGGCAAACCTTCGCACTGAGAGGACATTGGAGACAAAGATTTTCAAGTGAAAGGTCAATATAAATTACCCCCCTTTGCTCCCATGTCGAGATGCTGAACAAATCTGAAAGATACCAACCCAAGGACAATATCTGTCGAATGGCAGACCTCCGTGATGAAGGGTTCTCGAGAAAGATTTTTTCCAAAAAAAATACAAACATTGACACAAGTTACCTCCCCTTACTGCCATGACAATATAATAACCAAATCTAGAGACCAACCCCAGGACAATATTTGCAATAAGCAGTTCTTAAGAAAACTTCTTTATAAAAATACAAATGAAAATGAAATGAAAAGAAAATGTTAACATCGGACGGGCGGACTCCGATCAGAAAAGCTCACCGAGCATAACTTCTGGTGAGCTAAAAACATAGTATCGGTCATTGCTTAACTTCATCTTACTGTAACAGAAATTACCACCCGCTTCTGCACCACTACCGAGTGAAGTGACACATAAATGCTAATGAACATATTGCATTGCATTGTAATTAGTAAAGAAAAATTGTTTTATTTTTGCGTAGTAGTTGCTGAGCTGAAGATGCGAGAAAAAAGAACTCGGATAACTGATAGTCGATTATATTTTCAACTGTTTTATTTCCAAGTACTCATAATTTTTAGTGTTGCTTTGGATTCTATATTCATGCATCAGATTTTAAAGTTATTAGTGTGTGAGTTTATGATATAAATCAGCAAGACACTTTGTATCAAATTCATATTTCTATTGCACTCAATAAAATCCATGGTCCATTAGAGAGACAATTCTCTATTCCTGTAGAATTGGCTTTGTATACAAGGCTACGGGATGTCCCACGGACACGCTGGTGGTGACAACTCAGGCTGACACAATCATCAGTGTCACGTCGCTCAGATGGGAACAGGCAATGTCTTTCCACTCGGCTGAAATCATGTTTGCCAATAATTAAATAATTCTCCGGCAAAGTTAAGCACATGTAGAAAAAACAGCAATGTAGTTTGAAATGTAGATTTAATAAAAATAAACCTCGTGAAATCCCGTGTTGTTTGTGTCGGATGCAATGAATAAAGTGCTGCGCTGTTATTGGTAAATTATTCAATTTTAGATTAGTGAAGCAATGGGATGGTTCAGTAAGTAGAAAGCCAACCTATGAATGAGTGTTTAAATCCCACGTAATACCCATCGTGCACTTTGCAAGGGTGTATGCTTGGCAAGAGAACTCAATTCCGATCGCTGCCTTCCCCTATCACGTATTATGTGAATGCTCATTTGACAAACTGTGTAGTGCTGTATATGTACACCTTGTCCACTTAGCTTGTTTTCCTATGATGCCAATGGTAACAGTGGCTGATTATGTAAGATGTACACACAAAATGATTCTACGATAAGCTTGAATCCAATGGTGACCTTGATAAAGATTTTTGATGGTAGCATCTTCTGTAAAACTTCATCCAAACCAGGGTACCTAGTCACGCCGACGTGTACCTTGGGTAGCATCACGTGCCCCGGCGTGAGAGGGTATAAGTTGTAGCGTAGCGTGTAGTGATTCAGTGGCAGAACGCGCAAGTGTATCTAACAAAGCAATAGAAACCTAACATCACGTACAGGGCAGATAACCTTTAAACTATTCCAGAATACAACCATTCACCGCGAAGACAAATATAGTCCCATAGTACAATTTTTTATATGATCGTGGTGCAGTAAAATGATTTCTTATACGCTTTAATAGTTTAAATTTATCATAAACCATATAATTATACATCCTAATCCTTTGATTGATTCACGCGATAATATAAGATTTTGAACTATATAATATATTTATTATATTTCCTAGATGAAATTTTATAAAAATATCTACTGTATTCATGGGCAATACAAAGAGTTCGATAATCACAGCACTTACTCAGTCTGGGTGTATAAATGAACAAGAGGCCAAAGAGATATGAAAATACCCATTAAGATACTGAAACAAGAATATAGTGATTTGTGGGAAATCCTTGAACTCATATCTAATTGCCTAAATAGAGATGCCCTAAACAAATGTGAATGAGACCTACACAGACAATATCTGCCAAATGGTAGACCTTTGGACTAAGCAGACATGGAGATAAAGATTTTCATTTAAAAAAGTTGATAGAAATTACCCTCTTTGCTCTCATGATGAGAAGCTGAAGAAATCTGATGGATACTAACCCAAGAACAATATCTGCCGACCTCTGTGATAAGCGGTTCTTGAGAAGATTTTTTAAGAAAAATACGAACATCGGCAGAAGTTACCTCTCCTAACTACGATGACGACACAATGAACAAATCTAGAGACCAAACCAAAGACAATATCTACCAAATAGCAGACCTCTGCGATAACCGGTTCTTGAGAATTTGTAAAGAAAAAAATACCAACATTGGCAGAAGTTACCTCCCTTTGCTGGTGAAAACCGCATGTCTCTTAATCGTAAAAAATATACAAATATCCGAAGTAATGGCATGATCGATGTACACATGCATTAATTATTTCATATTTCATATTCATCAAGATGATGTAATACATTAAGTGCATATATTATTACTATTTATCCAATATGCAGATGATCCCAAATTAATTTTGAGTAGTATATATCGAATATTTAGTCATATATTTTTAATTTTGCACCATTGCATTATGTCATTATACATTAATATGTGTTTTTTTTTAATTATATTAAACAATAGCATGCAATAAAATACAGTAGATATAACTTGGGTGGTTTTCCTAATTACAGATTTAATATACAGTATATTTAATAAATATCAAACTATCGTTATTACTATTTTTTTTACTGTGACATATAAAGGGTTTTCACTTGTACAGGTATCTATTTTAGCTAACCGACATTACTACCATAAGCTGTGAGGAAAAGCTAAAGAGAAAATCTAACGTGTTTATTGCCAGCAAACATGAAGTTATCACTGCTGTCCATGGAGGCATCGACCTCCTGAATGTACTGCGTCTTGTTGTGTATAACATAAGTCAATGTCATCAACGACTTGACGCTTCCGTATGCTGGCAATTCTAGCTCCACACGCACGGGCATCTGTTCCACGGTCACAGAGGGTAGCACGTGCGATGACATCACAAATGGTAGCGCCATCTCACCATTTCTCCTTTATATAAACCATCAAATCGATTGGAACATTTAGTATACATACACGTGAAATCTTGTTCATGATTAAAGGGTTTTACCCTTGGATTTTTGGTAGATACATGAAACATTTAAAAAACACAATTTTATGATGTCAGTAACCAGGTAACTGACCAGAGTAGTAGAGTTGACCAGTGTATTAGAGTTACCCACCAGGAAACTGTGTATAGTTTGTGACTCAAGAATAAACGTTACTGACTGTATGAATAAAAGGTTGTGACCAAATATAGCGTCTTAGTGACCAGAATCACTGACCTCCTCCAGTGGATGACATAAGCACCGAGTGATCCAGGCAAGTCGGTCATGACACAGTGGCATTCAGAAGCGCATTCGGATTTCTTCAGTCGCACTGTAAAACATTTAACAATATCAGGGGCACTGTAAAGCATTAAAAATTATCAGTCGCATTAAAAATATCAGTTGCGCTGACATTTATATAGAGAACATCAGATACAATGTAAAACATGTATTCAGAAACATTAGATGCATTGTGAAACATACATATTCATCCCAATTGTCAGTAACCTTCAATAACAAAAAATCATTCACCCTCTAAAACATACAAATTCATACCAAATGACAGTAACCCTCAAAAACAAAAAATCATTCACCCTCTAAAACATACATATACCAAATGACAGTAACCCTCAAAAACAAAAAATCATTCACCCTCTAAAACATACATATACCAATTGACAGTAACCCTCAAAAACAAAAAATCGTCATGCATCTTAGAACTCATCTACGTAAGGTATGAACAAAAAACTCAGCATCACGTACCTCCCTCAATCTGGCAACTGTAATCATCGACGAGCCGTGACCCATTTGCTAGATGTAGTTCACTGCGACCTAATTCTAATTCCCATGGTGATATACAAGTTATCTCGGGCATGAGAATAAATGGGTCGCCTGAATATACAGTTTCGATGGAGTCCAGCTGTAGGGAAATATACGACGGACACATGAGGAGATAAAGGACTGTATGCAGAAGAAAGTAACTGATAATATAACACAGTTCATGTACATGTACATAAAACATGTAGTGAGATATGTAGGTTTAACTATGGTTCATGAAATTAACAGGTAAAATATCATCATGTCAATACAAGATTGCCAAGTTGAACTCAATAAGGTGACATGACATACACAAGCTTGATGCGATTAGTCATGAAGTTATAAATATTTTTGAGTAATATTTCAAACATCTCGCTCCGTTCATGTAATTAATCTATATAATCAATGATATTAGGTTAAAAATATCTTTGTATAGTGTTAACTAGATAGAACATACCAACACCTACACTCTTACTATCAACAGGAACTGACAACTACTTATCTGCCCCTGTTTGTTGCTCTCTTCTTCACAAAAACTAAGGTTTCACCTGTTGTCCTGTCTTCCCACATGAACTCCATAGCCAATATCTAGTGCCAGAATCATTCAGATTCTAATCTAAATCTCTTTGCGTTTTATCACCATTATCATGATCATTTACATTTTGAAGTCCCTCTTCCTTGCTAAAGTGGGTGGGACTGTTATACATGATAGCGTTTTTCCAGCTTGCTCTGTCCAGAGTCAAGTCACGACTGAGACCCTGGTCTCTCAGATCACCTCAAATAACCTCATCCCATGTCTTGTTAGGATGCCATTGCCATCGACCAACCTCCATGGCGAGCATTCAACACTTCTTTTCCCAATTGCCATTGTCCCTTCTCTCTACATAGCCAAACCACCAAAACACCTTAGTCTTATTTTCCCTACACGATCACCAATAGTTTCTAACAATACTAAACAAGTCTTTCTAGGTTTAGAAGATTTCTTCCAAGTATTTCATGCTGTAATTCGCTCATTCTTATGTAATACTGAATGTGGTGTAAAACCTAAGTAAAATACAACCACACCGTACTTTAACCCTTTTATAGTCACTCACAACCAGTTTCATTAAATACGCGTTACTGTACACCCTTCAGTCTTAAATCTCTCATGAGCTTGCCAAATATAAGTGTAGGACTGTTGTTGAACTTTGATTAACATAAAAAGACAGACGCACAAACCTGCAATGACGCGAGTTTGGCGGACACCTCGAATGGTGCATGGATAGGAAGACTGAACTTACGCTCCGTGGTACACGAGCAAGATACGGTGTACGTGGCGGGCAGGATGCATACATCGATGTTGTACGACACCTGCCGGTTACCATGACAATCCAGCAATACAGCAATACATCAATCACTCCCCAACACTTTATGGATCCTGATTATCTATCTTAGGAATCCAAAGAGGGAGAAATTTCTCGCATTTTGTAAATTACAGATATTTGTACACGCGCTAAAAAATGCATTATAAAAGTTCGCCCACATTAAATTCAATAGTTCAATACTACAGTCATTAAATTCTTAGATAAACACATCATGAAATATCATGCGACATCCTCCTGGTATTTATCTTGTTTTCGAATGCAAAATAAGCTATAGTAGAATTATATGTCTGTGATGGTAATAGTGGTAGCCAATGTGATTCTACTGATAGCCAGAGAGAAAAGCACAGAAAAAACCTATACTTCTGATGGGGCCCCATCAGAGGTATAGGTTTTTCTGTGCATTTCTCTCCAGTAGAATTATAGTCATTAACTTTTGAGAAAATTATGTACATATTGTTAACGGGTTTAGCCAATGTGGTTCTCTAAGTAACTAGTGGCAAATGCACAGAAAAACCTTTACTTCTGGTGGGATTCGAACCCACGACCTCTAGGTAACTTGTCTGGTACTCTACCAGTTAACTTGAAGTACATAATAAACTTATGATTATCCGTGTCATGACAGTGCGAGTCGGTGACCCACATGACATCGGTTGCCTACCCCTGCGCTAGCCACTATTTAATTATATTCATTTAACTACATAATATAAATGATGGCCCACCTTCACTGACATTGTACGGTTTCCAGTCTGCAGACACTTGATGAAAAATGTCTTTTTAATCTGGAAAAACCTCTAGAGATGTAAAAAAATTTATATATAAAGTTCTACTCTGAACCTGTAGGTATATACATTACTACTATATTACTATTACTACTTATATTGTTATTCTTATTAACAGCAAAATTTAATACGCTACAAATTAAGATGAATTTAACAAGATTACGAGACCATTACGTTTTATTAAAGTGGTTAAACAACGGTGTTAATGTCCTGACTATTACTGATATTACATGTACAGAATAAAGTTTAATGATTCTTCCAGGAAATTCTCTACCGCACCAGTATTCATAGTTGACTATTTACAAATTCTTTATACGCTGGTCTACCGCAAGATAAATCGAATATTTGACAACAGAAATTTTTTACGGTGACTTCTGCAAAATATACCAGGGTTTACTTATCAGAGGGATGACTGATAGTCACAAAGATAACTGAAAGTAACTAAATTTTATTAAACAGAGGACATCTGAAAGTAACTAAATTTTATTAAACAGAGGACATCTGAAAGTAACTAAATTTTATTAAGCAGAGGACATCTGAAAGTAACTAAATTTTATTAAACAGAGGACATCTGAAAGTAACTAAATTTTATTAAGCTGAGGACATCTGAAAGTAACTAAATTTTATTAAACAGAGGACATGACCAAACATGACTACTGTCATTGTACATGACTGCAGATGTCACTAAATGTGACTAAATGTACCTGTTGCTGAGAGAACATTGTTCCCAGAGAAATTTCGGCCCGCTTGGATACCTGTCCACTAAACTCGGCCTTCTCCGCACAAATGTGAGCTGTGTATGTGTAAAGCAAGACTGATGAATAGGGTTGTAGATAAGTGTGAGTAAAGTATGGCAAAAGTAAATATTTTAAGATGTTACACGCTTAAAAACTAGCAGACGGCCAGTATGGGTAAATATGGCACACCCTGTCTATTTGCAGGACTGAAAATGTTGGATTTGGAAACTTTCAGCAAGGGCTGCATCGAGGAGACAATCCCCCACCCAAAAAAAAAAAAAAAAAATTCTAAGCAAAATCTCTTCAGAAATAGAAATAACCTTATTCTACATTTTCATTCTTAGTAATCGTTAATATGGAGCGTAATATAAACTAAGATATAACCAAATTATGACATATTCAGGGTAACATTCATGAAGGAAATTTGTAGCAGTTTTCGATGTTGGCTGTACATACAGGTGTATGTGTTGGCATACTATATGGTAGTAGGATATCCACTTTCAATCTTGGTTTGTCCCAGTTAACCATTTGGTGGCTGGAAGCACCTCATTTTAGAAGAAATGCTCCTCACACCCACATTCTATCTTACACTATTTAGTGAGCAGCTTTGGTTGAACCAACCTTCCTGCTCACCATCGACTTCCAGACTTCCAAACTCCAATGATTCTATCAGAACATGTTCATCTTCCCTTCTCAGCACATGTCCATACCATCGCTCTCTCAGTTCTCTAAACTACCATCACTCTTTTGCCCATACAAAACATCTCACTCCCACACAACACTGCAGGTCTCACATAACTCTGGAAGATAAGTCTTTTCATCAAGGAGAACCTTACCTCACCTGTCTCCATTTATATAACTTCTGTAGATTAGGTTATCTAGATAAAATGTTTCGCTCATAGACCCTTCTATTGCCCCTTACATTAACTCCATCAACCATAATTGCAAACAACAAAGGCAACAGCACTGATATCTGGTGTATCCCAACTTTCACCTTAAACTCTTCCAACAATTCTGACCCAATTCTGACCTTTGTCCCCGCTCCTGCATATTTATTACCACTCACAAAATCACCTTGATGATCCTCTCGTTTTCATCGCCCACTCCACCACCTTCCTCGGAAGCCTATTAAAAGCCTTCTCCAAATCCACAAAAGCACATGCATAACTTCTTCTTATCTCGATATTTCTCCACACAATAAATATTGCATCAATTGTTTCTTTGCCTGACAAAAAACCGCACTGTATATCATTCACATCAAGTTTCATGGGCCAACTACAGGTTTCCGCATGAAAAACATCATGGGTTGATACTGGTTAGACTATTAATCAATTCAGGGGGGTCTGGAGAGGATTCTAACGACAGCGCCTGCCACCTTACTTCATTAAAGGTGCTAAACCAACTGTTGTTTCAGTACACTGCATAGGAAATTAGTTATAAGTTGAATGACCCAGCAATTATATATATATATATCAATTAATATCAATATATATATATATATATACTGATAGACATCATACATATCAATATTACATTTATTATCATTTTAAGTGTGGAACCAAACGCGGTTAACTTACTGTGGTTTTCCACACCAGCGTCAGGTTCAAATAATTCCATTAAAAGACTGCAATGAAACACATTGATGGATAAAACTTAATATGATTAATAGGATCAAGTAGCATTTTATCTTATAATATACTAAAAATATAAAAATAGCCTCAATGTTGAAAACAAAACTTCTAATTCTAATTCTAAAAACTTTCTAATTTCAGCAATATATAATGAGGTGATCAATATTATAAGTTCCACATTATTTAACACCCTTAATAAAGTAACACGAAACCCCACCATTTTCCTTTAAGAATAAAGGCAGCAATAATGGGAAAATAAAGGCAACAAACAAATGCGTCAATTAGCCAATTAAAAGCAACACTGGACAATGTTAAGTAGATGAGGCAGAATGGGTTCCTTACATCTAATGAGAGTCATCGTTTTTCATCGGAGATTCTAGAATGCATCGTTTGCATGGGTGCCTAAATTGAAGTGGTTTGTTAATGTCTTGCACGTAGTGACTAGGCTTGACACAAGTAGAACATACATGATCCAGGTACCATTCCGAGGCTTACCCCAAGTACCCGGCTACCCGTGATATTACTTTATCCTACAATAAAATATCACTTCAGTATATCAAAGAACCTACTGGATAACGCAGATTGCCACCATTACGATGTTACGGGGTTTTAATATAAACATTTCAATACATATTACAATATATATATATATATATATGTGTATATATATATGTATGTATGACACTAAAGCGAGTACGCAGCCTATCAATTAAGATCTGGGTACTTGACTAGGACTTGGATCCTATGGGTACCCGAGTACACGAGTTTTATGTTACTTACATAAAGCATATTCAGGGTAACATACTGCCCGCACTTTATGTTCAACAAAGTATAATAAAGGAAATGTTCAGCATCAGCTAGGCCCGGATGATCATGTAATTATAATATATATAACTAATGACCCGTGAATCTGTTCTTGCACTGACCTGATGTTGGTGATCGGTGAGGTTTCATTGTTTCTTGTGCTGACACTCACACAGTAGAACTCACTGATGAGAGCGGGTGGTGAGTGCTCTAGCTCTATGTCCAGTAAGGCTGGCCGGCTCAGTATCCTACAGTTGTGTAAAACACTCAGAAAAGTCACGCTACGTTTATATATAGTCATAAACATAGGCTGAACATTAAGCGTATGTCTTTATATATGTAGTTATAAACATAGTCAGGAATAAACCAATCATTCCATAAGCTCAAAACAATGCTATATAAAACTGTGGTTTTTTAGGTTTTTACTCTGTACATAGTTAGCAACGATTTTATTAATGATATATTGTTGTGTAAGGCATACTCGTCCCTTTACAAAACTGGTTAATGAAACATGTTAGTATATTTTTATGGTGTCATTTTTAGTTTCTGGATATTGGTCATCTATTTTTCTATGTCCCCTAGTCACACGGTATTGAGAGATTAACTTTAAACAATTCGTTTAGTAACTGACTATCCACTGAATATAAAAAGACAGATCATAATAAATTACAGTGATAAAAAATCAAGTAATGAATTTGTGGAGTATGGATTTCTACAGAATTCGTTCTCAAAACATATTTTGACTATATCTTCGTAACACGGTGTCTTAATATTGAATGCCAAAGGCTCCTGTTTGTGATATATGAATGATGACGAATAATACTTAAAATACCTAGCCGATGGTTTGGCTGCAATAAGCGACCAATCATACGGCTCTTTGAGGCGAGCAGACGACACAAGCGCGACCTCAGTGTTCTCTGTCCCTGCTCCAGGCCACAGAAGCACAGCACATCTCTGCGGCTGATTGCCCAACTCCAACGACACAGACGTCATCTAGCCAGAATCACGCGCTTACGTATATATTCCGTATCGTCATGATAAGCAAGAGACAGCTGAGACATGATAGTGATATAAGTCGATACACTAATAACAATACCAAATCACTATCGCACGCCAGATAAACATACTTATTAACAAGAGGCCAAAGAGCTCTCAAAACATTCACCTTAAGAAAAAAGAAAAAAAGACAAAAAGACAAAATAAGAAGCCATCTTGACGTTAGAATGAGAAGAAAACAAGTAGACTGCCTGACATCAAAAACAAGATGCCAACGAGACGTGACAATACCCATTACGACACTGAAACAAGAAAAAACAGATGTGGAAAAAACCTAGGCTTAAATCATATCTAATTGCCAAACCAGAGATGCCCTAAACAAATCTGAATGAGACCTACACAGACAATATCTGCAGAATGGCAGACCTTCGCACTAAGCAGACATGGAGATTTTCAAATAAAAAGTTGATAGATTATCCCCCTTTGCTCCCAAGGCGAGATGCTGAATAAATGTGAAAGATACTAACCCAAGGACAATATCTGTCAAATGGCAGACCCCCGCAATAAGTGGCTCTTAAATTTTTAGAAGTTACCTCCCCTAGCTGCGATGATGATACCATGAACAAATCTCTAAGAGACCAACCCAATGACACAATATTTGCCAAATAGCAGACCTTTGCAATAAGTGGTTCTTGAGAAGATTTTCTAAGGAAAAATACGAGCATCGGATGAATGGATGGACGGACCGACAGACGAACGATGGACAACCTCCAATCAGAAAAGCTCATCGAGCATAAGCTCAGGTGAACTATAGAAAGGTGTTTAATTGATATATGTATATATATTTTATCAGTGAGATGTCTTTCTATTTTTTATATTTACTAAATGTGAATGGCAATGAGGGATGCATTGTGATGAAATTACCTGAATTTGGGTGGAGACATCCTCTTTGAGAGGAAAGAATCTAAACTGATAACGCTTGACATGTCCAGGAGTGAGGTACAGGTCACCGGAGTTTGTGTCCATTTCTGATGATGCTGATATTCCTTGGCCATCAGTCACCACGCAGTATTGGTTGTACAGCTGTAAGAGAATGTTCACATGTGAGTTAACTAGAGTGTTCATTGTTGTGAGAAATCTAAACATAACTGAAATTTTCCCATATGAGAGTGGATGAAAGGAAGACGTAAGGAGGAGTGGCAGAGGAAGGGGATAGAGGAGGAAAAGAGAGAAAAAAGAAAACAGAAAGATGATGTTTTAGTGATACTTTACTACTAAGTTGCACTTACAATATTGGCCAGTCATATCCTTAAAAAATGTTCCAATAACCTACTTCACAACAAATCTTTCTCAATATTCATGCACAAAAATCATGCTCCCTTCCTGTTGTGAAATGTACAGGAAAAATTCCTGGGTTGTGGATTCCAACATGCAACCTTTGGCACGAAAGGCTGCGCTTCTACGGCACCACTGCTGCGGACAGAGTGGGAGAATGGAGAGAGATGTAGTCGGTTGGTGATGAAAAAAGCAAAAAGGACTTGAGAGGCCCAGGAGCAGAGAGGGAAGGGGAAACTTCGGCATAAAATCATATGGTTTATCACTAGTCCAGTGTCCTATCAACCTGGTATTAAGAGAAATTTCAATTTAATCACTCTCGTGTGATTCTCCGCAAGAACCCCACACCCCCCAAAAAGGTTAGTACACTGATTTGTGCTTGACTGTTGAAAACAGTAATCGTAAAGACAGTGTCATGTGGAAATAAGTTTAATAAGAGGCCTCAAGACGCTCACCTGAAAAAAGACAAAAAGAGAAAATAAGAGGCCAAGGAGGCCATGATGATATTAGAACGAGAAGACAACAAGGAGACTGCCTAACATCAAAAACAAGAGGCCAAAGAGATCTGAAAATACGCATTAAGATACTGAAACAGCAAAATACAGATTTGTGGATAAAACTTGGCAGAAATCACCTAATTTAATTGTCTAAATCAATATGCTCTAAGCAAATATGAATGTGACCTACATAGACAATATCTGCCAACTGGCAGACCTTTGCACTTAGTGGACATGGAGATAAAGATTTATTAGAAAAAAAGGTGATAGAAATTACCCCCCTTTGCTCCTATGACCAGATGCTGAACAAATCTGAAAGATACTAACCCAAGGACAATATTTGCTGAATGGCAGTTCAAGATTTTTTGAGTAAAAATACAAACATCAACATGAGTTAGCTCCCCTCACCGCTATGACAATATGATGACCATGTCAAGAGGAGAGCAACACAAGTACAATATTTGCCGAATGGCGCACCTCTGCGATAAGCGGTTCATGAGAAGATTTCTTAAAAAAAATACGAACATCGACCGAAGTTACCTCCCCTTGCTCCCATGACAATACCATGAACAAATCCAGAAGACACCAACCTTAGGACAATATCTGCCAAATAGCAGACCTCTGCGATAAGCGGTTCTTGAGAATTTTCTCAGAAAATGTTAATATCGGATGGATGGATGACCTCTGATCAGAAAAGCTCACCGAGCATAAGCTCAAGTGAGCTAATAAATGCAAGGGCTACATAATAGAAAATGCAATGTCGCAAAATACTATGCAAGACATATTAGAAGATAAGAGCACAAAACTAAAACATTAATAAAGCGCTTGAAATGTCAACTCAAGGATTCCATGACTTACGTGGTTATTGAAAGATACAGTCAGCTTGCAGAAGCGTATGGGAAATTGACAGTTGATTCTGAAAGCACCAACAAAGATAGCACGCATTATGATAGTAAAACTAGAGCAGGATTGTTAGTACATTCGAACATGGGGATTGGATTATAATACACTAATGTATGATACAAGAATATGAAAATCCTCATCAATTACTTTAAATATGGAGAGCAAAATAAATTATAAAATTTGGCTAAAATAGATAAGAACTGGTTTTCTGCAAGATGAATTCAACTAAATCCCATTTATTATGAATAAAAGTTGCATTAAAATAAATAGAATAGAATCGATAAATTGATATTATTCTATAATAGTTTTCTAAGCAATATCTTAGAGTAAAGCTTTGTAAATAATAATGTAATAATTCATAGATAAAGTACCTGACATAGACACTTAGTTGAATCTCTCCGTCAGCTGTGAAACTCTCAGCATCAAAACAGCCTTTGCATTCAACTGTAGTAGCAGAATATTACTAACATCAAGAAAAAGTGTGGATAAAATAAAGCTCAGAAGATTATGACAATACACTGATTTGAAACCTAAAAGTCTAAAAAATTTCTTTGTTGTAAAATGGACAGCATTTGGATATGATGTTCATTTTACTTAAATGTCTTGCTAACTATATACAGCAATTTAACTGCCCACTATGAAGTGTTCACTGAGTGATATATTGTCTATTTAGTATTTATAAGTGAATGACCAGCATACCAAAAAAGTTATAGTTTGCATTAGCTTCATAACTAACATAACCACTTAATTAGACACTTTGTAAGTAACCTACCAAGTGATTTAATTAGCCACTTGATATGACCAACAGGTACATGGGTTATTTTATTAGGTTATTCTGTGTATATAAATAGTATATTGAGTCATTCAATAGGCCACTCTATGTATATTATTAGAATACCAAGCAATTTGCCTACTGCAGGAGTAGGTATCGAGCTAGCAAGGTAATGGGCCATGCTCTGTACATGACTAACAAATTATGCAAGACTCATCATCCGAGATATACCATGCAGTGCTATCAGACCCAATCGGTCCCAGACCACTTGTTTCCGCGTTTTCGGGAAATTTGCAGGATCCAGAAATTCAAGAATGACCGTAGAAATCCCAGTATAATGGGATCAGGACAGCATTAAAAGTTACTTTCCTAATTCTGATCTAATATTATTATTATTATTATTATTATTATTATTATTATTATTATTATTTTACGTGGCTTACTTTTAAGATATCCTAGTAAACTATATACAATCTTGATGGCCACGAAAACAATATGACCATTTTTAAAAATAAGACGCCTAAAATAGATGTAATGTGCCTCAGATTCTCCATGTATTACATTTTTTGACCTTCCATACTCAGCTAGGATTAGTAATGATCAGTGACCTGTCACTAACAAATGAGTAATTATAACATAATTGAATACACGAATATCAAAGTAGATGAAACACAAAATGGCACGTGGCAACTGGACATTTTGCGAAATCTGAAACACATTTTTGGTTAAAATTACACGCAGACTGATATAACAAAAACGTCTTGTGTTACAAAGCATGAAATATTTCTGGCTATTTCTGAAAACGATATCAGGATTATAATTTAAACCATATATACATTATATATTATATAATCATTTTATATTATAAAATAAATTTTTTAATTGAAAACCCGGCATTCCAGTATTAATGGTACTAGCATTTAAAAGTAACATTGTGCCAGCCAGACAGACCAACAAGTAACGATTAAATAATCAATACATATAAAGAGCACTGGACAGCAATGTCACTTACTGAAAGGGACAATACTCTGCATGTCGATGGTGAATACAGCCGGGTGCGACAGTGACTTCACCCACAAACCGCGCGCGTTGTCGGTGCAGTCTGTCTGGAGACCAGGTTCGGGTTCTGCCACATCATTCTGTCAGTGACACATAACGTGGGGAAAAAACATTATGTAATTATGTTACACGTACAGAAAATGGTAATTGGGTAATAGGCACTAAGAAGTCCCTTACTGATGGTGTCAATTTCACAAAAACTGCATCCTACCAAACAATCAATAAATATTTGTTATCAGATGAAAATTTAGATTAACATTGTTTTTAACGAGACGCATACAGAAAACTGGGAAAATCATCGCAACATGGCAGCCTGATGCTGAAGTACACGCTTACTTCGTTCTTATCGGTTGCCCTGATATCTTGCTCAACAAACTTCAGTGGGTTCAGAATGCTGCTGTTTGTGGAATGTTTTTATCGTACAGCATAACTGAGATACTTGTACATTACCATACTTGGGGTTAGACTGTGGTGATATTCACCTTAGACAAGTATTTCTTAATCTAAGACTGTCCCTCACCATCATAACACGTATGAGGTTCATCTGCACTCTCGTCTTTTCTTCTGGTGAACATGTTGTGACTGAATTACCTCAGTTAAGACATCATCTAATCATTGTATTTATCCACTCCGTGGGGGAGGGGGAGGGAGTTTAATGAACAAAAGTAGGAGTTACAGATAATGATATATACAGAAACTTCATTGAATATGCTAGACTTTTTCGCTAGATTCTACACGCATTGATAAAAAAGTTTGACAGATTAGATTTCATATTATATATTAACCAAGAGTGGGTAGTGGGTAGCTGTGTTAGTCTAATTGATAGTGACCTAGAGGATTGTAGGCAATAGCATACCCTAACTAGGTTTAGAGATCACAAGACTTCGCGTAAATGCAATGCTTTAAAAGGTGAAGGTATTGCCCTGGATTTTTTACGATTTCATATATGCAAATGATTTATATTTGATAATATTTTGGCCATGCATTTAGTCTAAATGATTTAGGTGTTACATAGATAAAGAGATAAGGGCTGCAAATAGCAAAATGTTGCAAGGATACATTGACCCATCATTTCGATGCAGATTGTTACATAATCTTCAATAGATCCGACTAGGTAGGCACACTTGAGTGATGTCTCCAAAATCGATGTAAACAGAGATGACCATTTCTCTATTCGATAGTCACACAAAACTTTCTTCAATATTCTGTAACAACAGTAGCAGTCATTATTTACTACTTTGCTACTTCGCGTTAGCAATCAATTTAATAACGAGGTCATCGCGACAGGTTGACTGATGGGCAAAATCAGCGACCCCAAGATAAGAAAAATCCCGATGAAATCCTCAGTTCTAGACACTATATAACCATATAACTCGAGACAATTTTAGGGAGAAACAAGTTTTCAGTCTTCAGATATAAATTCTGCATAATGGTTCTGCATAAATAATCTCTTGTGTTGTCAAATAAAACTGATGCACAATTGACATGAGGCAAGGCGTTTGATTTAGACTTCCGAAGATTACAGATGACCTGTCACAGTAGTCTTGTTTATTACTCACGTTAAAGCCTTCATGTAATCCTTGGCATGGAAATACTCCTCACCCATCTGGACCACTGAAATATATATGCAATGATATACACGAGGATTGATTCACATAAATATATACACGAGGATTGATTCACATAAATATATACACGAGGATTGATTGACATAAATATATACACGAGGATTGATTCACATAAATATATACACGAGGATTGATTCACATAAATATATACACGAGGATTGATTTACATAAATATATATACCAGGATTGATTCACATAAATATATACACGAGGATTGATTCACATATAAATATATACAACAATTTACTGATACAAAATAGACAAAAGGATTGTTTAATGCTGAAATCCTCACCACACTAGAAAACTATCGAATCACAAAAACTGGCATATTGACAAAGACAAAAACTATGCAGATACAATCTCTAGCTCGCATTAAGGTGCAAGCCTCTGTAGAATTAGTTTGAGTTGAAAGTGCCAAAAAAATTGTCAATATGTGTGGATTCGAACTTGTAACCTCTATTATAAAAAGGCAGGAACGCTTCCAACCACAAGTGCCAACAATTCAAAATATGCTCTTCAAGTGAAACTACAGGTAGGCAGTAAGCAAACTGGTTAGAGCAGATTCTCTCTGGATGGTCTCTAAAATGCTCACCATTGCATTTAACAAATGCAGTGGAAATATCCTTCAAAAATCCAACATCGAGTGGAGTGTGTGACATATTTAGGCAGTTTGAGGGTGTTTTGAACGAGTGACATGATTGGACGAACATCTACTGTCTACCTATACTAAATAGGTTTTTTACCAGTGTTTTCTCCCACCCCTTATAAAATTAAGACTCATCAATTTGTCTTGATAACCACATGACCACTATGGTCCTAAGGAATAGATGACCCCTAATCCAGTGCATGTGAAAAATAAATGAAAAACAAAGACTAGCTTGAAAAGGGCCAAGAATGGCTTACACAACCATCACCTAAGTAATCAGCCAACTAACCAAGTCATACAACAAGGTACTATGTGTGTGCGTGTGCGCGTGCGTGTATGTGTGTGGAACTGAGATCCTATATCAACTGGGTTTAAAACACATTTTAACTCTTTATAATCACTTTACAGAGTACTTGTAATAAAAGAATTATGTGTGACATTAAGAAACAAAATCAGTCCCTAAACAAAGTTGAACATTTGCGTAACATTGACCAGTTACATACTGAGATATCTTTTCATGCGTGGTGACTTGTACTTCTTGAACTGAGCCACAGCACTGCCCAGTAATGGAATTATGAGCCACTGCACAAATGAACAAACCTCATTCACGATGTACAGATGTACACACCTACCCATCATTAACCCTATATAAAGACAACCGAGACTGTGGTTACTACAAATACAGTTATTTCACAAATATGACGAGGCTTATTTATTAAGGGGAGAATCGTTCAGCGCGACCCATCCCATCTCAGACAATTGCGTAAACACCGTGAGAGGGCTACTCAAACTTCATGGGCTGAAATGATTTAGAGTGCATCCCGCGTTTCATGTAGAATAAAGACACATACATACAATTATAGCTACTTTATCATATTCATTTTATCATCCTGCAGTATGTACAAAATAACACGTAGTTATGCTCATATAATGTGAATGGAATTATAAATAAATATAGAGACACATACGGAATGATCCACTGCGAGTTCCAGGTTCTGAAGAGCAAGAATTCCTTCCTTCTCTTTTTGTGAATCGGGTGACTCTATCCCTGCAATCATAAGACAACTTGTAACAGACAGACTGTTACAAACAACAGCACTGTGTGATATAAACACCATGAACAGAAATGTCCAATAATTAACAATTTTTAGCTACCTCTGCCCATGAAGTCATGGTTTTGGCTGAGAATATTTTTTGTATCATTTCCAGGTTACGACTATGTTGAAACTTGGCAGTTGATAGTGATGATAAAAATTGTGGCAATCGCAATCAACTATAACACTAACTCTGATGTCCCTGTCGCCACGGACGCTGGCCATAGTAATCGAGGGTGAAGAGGTGTTCCAATGGGTCAGAGGTCGCATTTGTAGCATCCATGTGCTGATAATGCAGTATAACATACAAGTATGTATACACCGGTAATACGGTAAAAGTAGCCTGTAGAACGATAGATCTTTACACTGTATTCACTGGATCTAGTAAAAATATACAGAATTTCTCTACAATTAAGTGAAGTTTTTTATCTATGAAAAACCACATTGCAAAATCTAACATTCCACATAGGTATCCGGAACTCACTTGCCTCAAACTATTAATTTTTGCCCCTGCCTTTATATTTTTGTATTTTGTTAAAATGCTACATGAACTAAATTGGCTAGAATAGTCAAACTGTGAGTAGATAATGTGTTAAGTGTCATACGTACGTGGCACAAGCCGACACAGAGCTGTTTGCGAGCGATAGCATGGTTTGCCGCCTGCTGGTAGTACACACCCGGGTGTTGAGTCTGGATCGCTGTAAGGCCGAGTTTTATGGCCTCATCAAACAAGTCGCCAAACACCTGAAATCTGGCCAGGATGAAACACTAATGAGAAGCGGTCATAGTGGTTTAAAAAACTGTAGAGAAAAACAGTTAATATACACATAATATACACTTCAGTAAGGCTCGAATCCAATGACTGTTCTAGGGTTCCAGTATCGAAGCTAAGTAGAATTCCTCCTGTCTATATAGGCAGGCAACACTGAGATTTAGTCATATACAAACAATATCCAAGCATATATGATGTGGAGACGGTGAGTTCTGACACCATGACAGGCTGAAATCTCTTAGTATTCTGTGCTGAGATATAATTGTCATCTTAGAATGGAAAGCGATTTCGATGGGATAGTTCAATTTCATTGTGAAGATGTTATACTGAATGTAAAATATGTTGCTCCACCATAGGGCAAAACCGCTCTCACTTTAATAATACACCTGTGGGTCCAAAAAGTGTTAACAGGAACAAATTGCAAGAAAAAGGTAGAGAATTCTATACGGAAAAATTAAAGAGCATCATTGTATTAAATGTATGACTTTGAGAGGATTGTTTGATTGACTATTAACAGGATTTTGGTACTAATGGTAAAATAGGACAAAAAATTGCATTAAAAAGTACTGTACGGCATATTATTTTCGCCAATTATATATTTCGCCTACATAGAAATTTAGGTAAATTCGCCGATCTTTATTTTCGCCTGTGATAAAAAAATAATAAAAATAAATAAAAAGTTCATTTTCCACTGTCTACGATCTTTGTTTTGGTTACTGTAATAGTTA
>WURV02068449.1:0-21233 GCA_011762755.2 Epimenia babai | reverse complement strand
AGTAGTGATAGTGGTAGCGATAGTGGTAGCGGTAGTGGTAGTGATAGTAGTAGAGATAGTAGTAGTGATAGTAGTAGAGATAGTAGTAGTGATAGTGATAGTGATAGTAGTAGCGGTAGTGGTAGTGATAGTAGTAGTGATAGTGGTAGCTATAGGAGTAGCGATAGTAGTAGCGATAGTAGTAGTGATAGTGGTAGCTATAGGAGTAGCGATAGTAGTAGCCATAGTAGTAGCGGTAGTGGTAGTAATAGTGGTAGTGATAGTGGTAGCGATAGTAGTAGTGATAGTAGTAGCGATAGTAGTAGTGATAGTGGTAGTGATAGTGGTAGTGATAGTAGTAGTGATAGTGGTAGCGATAGTAGTAGCGATAGTAGTAGTGATAGTGGTAGTGATAGTGGTAGTGATAGTAGTAGTGATAGTGGTAGCTATAGGAGTAGCGATAGTAGTAGCGGTAGTGGTAGTAATAGTGGTAGCGATAGTAGTAGCGATAGTGGTAGTGATATTGGTAGCTATAGGAGTAGCGATTGTAGTAGCGGTAGTGGTAGTGATAGTAGTAGTGATAGTAGTAGTGATAGTAGTAGCCATAGTAGTAGCGGTAGTAGTAGCGATAGTGGCAGTGATAGGAGTAACGATAGTAGTAGCGGTAGTGGTAGTGATAGGAGTAGCGATAGTAGTAGCGGTAGTGGTAGTGATAGTGGTAGCGATAGTGGTAGTGATAGTAGTAGCGATAGTAGTAGCGATAGTAGTAGCGATAGTAGTAGCGATAGTAGTAGCAATAGTAGTAGTGATAGTAGTAGTGATAGGAGTAGCGGTAGTAGTAGTGATAGTGGTAGCGGTAGTGGTAGTGATAGTAGTAGCGGTAGTGCTAGTAGTAGTGATAGTGGTAGCGATAGTGGTAGCGGTAGTGGTAGTGATAGTAGTAGAGATAGTAGTAGTGATAGTAGTAGCGATAGTGGTAGTGATAGTGATAGTGATAGTAGTAGCGATAGTAGTAGCGGTAGTGGTAGTGATAGTAGTAGCGGTAGTAGTAGCGATAGGAGTAGCGGTAGTGGTAGTAATAGTGGTAGTGATAGTGGTAGCGATAGTAGTAGCGATAGTGGTAGTGATATTGGTAGCTATAGGAGTAGCGATATTAGTAGCGGTAGTGGTAGTGATAGTAGTAGTGATAGTAGTAGCGATAGTGGTAGTGATATTGGTAGCTATAGGAGTAGCGATAGTAGTAGCGGTAGTGGTAGTGATAGTGGTAGTGATAGTAGTAGTGATAGTAGTAGTGATAGTGGTAGTGATAGTAGTAGCGGTAGTAGTAGTGATAGTGGTAGCTATAGGAGTAGCGATAGTGGTAGTGATAGTAGTAGTGATAGTGGTAGCGGTAGTAGTAGCGATAGTGGTAGTGATAGTAGTAGTGATATTGGTAGCTATAGGAGTAGCAATAGTGGTAGTGATAGTAGTAGCGATAGTGGTAGTGATAGTAGTAGCGATAGTGGTAGTGATAGTAGTAGTGATAGTAGTAGCTGTAGTAGTAGCGATAGGAGTAGCGATAGGAGTAGCGATAGTCTATTCTTATCATTATTGCCATCGTCATCGCAATCGCAATTGCCATCGCAATTACCATCGCAATTACCATCGCCATTACCATCGCCATTACCATCGCAATTACCATCGCAATTGCCATCGCCATTGCCATTGCAATTTCCATTGCCATTACCATTGCAATTACCATCGCGATTACCATCGTAATTACCATCATAGTTACCATCATAGTTACCATCGCCGTTACCATCGCTGTTACCATTGCCGTTACCATCGCCATTACCATCGCAATTACCATCGTCATCGCAATCGCCATCGCCATTACCATCGCAATTACCCTCACCTTTACCCTCACCTTTACCATCGCCTTTACCATCGCCATTACCATTGTCATTACCATCATTATTATTATTATAATATGTATTATATTGACTAGTTTGCTTTACATAATATATTTACTGTATGTATTGTACAGTTTATACTAAAACTTTTTATAGTAGTGTATATGATCATATATAATGTATAATCTAGGCAGATAAGAAGCCTAACTATTACGTCACAGATATTACAGCACAGGCCTAGCTTGAGTGTTTACTCACTTAATTTGGGACGGCTAGGGTAATAAGTAGGCGTCAATCAAATATATCTCATTTCATATATCTCCAACCCAACAGTTCTAGCATAAGTGTCGTAGGGGTCAGACGTGTTTAGCTTAGGTCCAGTTTTTCGTTATTTTTCCTGTGTTATCGTCGTTTTAGGTTAATAAATTTTATACCATTATTTAGAGCTTGACCTCCTGCTTATGCTAATGTAAATATTTTATTTGTAAATTTTGTACTTCATAAGTTGTTGGTGTTTAAAGTTAGAAATTTTAGCGATTTATTGATACTCTGTACACTAAATTTATTCCTGTAATTAAGTACTATTGCGTGAACTGCCCGGGAGTGTTTGTTTAGCTATAGTTATACGTCTCTTGTTACTTAACCACTGTATCAACAATCCTTTGTTAACCCGAGTATAAAATTCCCATATACATCTGACCCCGGTCTTTGATGGTCACAGGAGTACGCAGACCTCCTCCTCCATTACTAGCCAGTACATTGCTATCAATTACCTTTCTGTCACCATATCATCGCTATTACCTCTGTAACCTCTGTGTGTTATGGCCCTTACCTCTCTGTAATAGAATCATTGCTATTACCATAATGTTCTCACTTCTGGCCCTATTTGCTCTACTCATCACCACCTCAAGCAGCATTTCTTGTCCAACTTCTCTAATGTCACGAACATCCAATCTATCATCACATATCCCCAGCATCGATGTACAAGGAACTGAAACTGTTTCTGCAATAGGAAAAACCTCATCAGTCTTGTCACTCATCACCCACCTCACAGTACTGAAAAATCTATACCTACCACCCGTGTCTCATCACGTGACCACAAACAGATAAATGTACACATAACCTGTAACTCTAGACCTCATCGAGCTCAGTGGGGTGTTAATCATTCTAACCTGCGCTACCTTACCGAACAAGTTGTCTCTTCATCCTACGATTTGTATTCTATTGAGAGTGTCGTAGACTTTCATAAAATTCCTGTGATATCCTCCAGCTACCATTCTCCTTTAAATACTATACGAAAAGTACGAACACTTACATATCCACCGGTAAAATGCATTCCATCCGTCCATAGATGAATAAATCTAAAAGCTTGTCTCCTGAACAGTCAGTCTGTGAGAAATAAAACTACCACACTGAGTGAGTACATCACTGACCATGATAACGACATCTTAATCTGCACCGAAACGTGGTTAAAGCCGGGTGATGGTGCCATCAGAGTCTCCCTCACACCTCTCGATCACAGTCTAAACCTTACTCTGTTAACTTTCTATAGACCTTCATCCGTCTCCGATGTCAAACTCATTGAGGATTGTCCAGACCTTTCTAAATATGTACCAACATCTGATAAATTTCTCATTGTCGGTGATTTCAACCTTCATATTGGAGTTGAAAATGACTTTGAGGCAAAAATGTTTGAGGATGTTTATCAATCTTTTGACTTACTTCAACTCGTCGACAAACGCACGCACTGCTATGGAAGCAAACTCGATCTTATTCTAACCCGGGCCTGTGATAATATTTGTGATAAGATTTTTGTAGTTAATTCACATGTGTCTGATCACAATGAAGTGCACTTTGACATTAAATTGTCAGATTCCCAAGCCACCTATAACTGTGACCATTAGGAAGACTAAATGTATAGATTTTGAGTCTTTTAAATGTGATATATGAAATTCCTCGAAGCTGTTAAACAATCATAAAAGTGCTGATTTCCTCATTGAAAACTATATTAGTGAATTAAAAAGTTTTTTAGATAAGCTTGCACCATCCGACGTACAGCCTTGTCAGAGGGAACAAGCTAAGGTGTTACAACTTAGCAAGGGTTACTCAGATAACCATGCAGAGATAAGCTTTATAGAGGTTTTCCCCGATTTTGTTACAAGTATGGTAATAACAAGCTCAATTGGGTATGAAACCAGGGTCTTCTGAATTTTATTTACAAATTTATTTTTTTTTATTACAATTGAAACATTTTCTATTTTTCTGGAGGGGAAATTTGAAGTTGATGATGAAATTTGTAATGTTGCCATGTCATACTCATGTGGGTGGAGATACCATAATATCCCTCAACGGATAGCGGTATCAGGTCTTTTTTTATTAAATTCTCGTAAAAACTTGAAAACTTTCACAGATTCAAATGGCGGAAGAGAATGCAGATATCCCGCAGAGCGAGTCTGATGATAAGTTGCTTTATGTGGTGGATGAAGTCCCACCATGGCATCTCAACATCCTTCTCGGTTTTCAGGTTAGTTTTTTTCCAAGGTTGGTATTATTTTTTTGAAACTCAAGTTGATGCTAAGACAATATATAAGAAGAGACTGGCATTAATACATTGTGAAAGTCATCATTGCTCTTTTAACCAGCTTTTCTGGACTTGTTATTAGGGACTGGGGTGAGGGTTATTTATTATGTACGAAGATATGGGTAGGTTAAGGTTAACAATTCAGCCAAACAACTCCATTCCAACATGCTGATGGCTGCCATAGTCTTTTCTACTGTATTGTATTGAGACATTGTGGGTTATTGTATTGAATGGAGCTGGTTGCTGATTGAATGCAGAGTGGAGAGATTTTATTGAATTATGAATAAGGATCAAAACTTTAAATGATTAAAAAGATTCGTTAGTAGGTTCAGTAAGAAATATTTTTATGTTTATTGTTGAGAACTAAAACTGAAGGTTATGATGCGATGTCACACCTACATTTTGCCTCTCAATCAAAATAAGAGTTTTTCATGTTGACCATAGTAAATACTTAATCGCTCCATACTCTCATTTGGCTGATACTTCTCGATTTTCTAAAATCCTTGCTTAATCCTGCGTCATGGCTCCTTGTATCAACAACATAAAAGCATCATTCTAGCGCAATTCTTACACTCTTTTTACTGGCTCAAGATACCATTTCAAATTGACTTCAAAATTCTAATTTCAGTCCACAAAGTTATCTACTTTATGGCACCAGCATACATCTAGGACTGCATCGTGATTACTAAAACTGCAGGTTCGATGGTAGGCTGAAAAGTTAAAAGGCCGACCATGATGCCTTTTCCGAGTGAGATTGTTTGGTGGTTATTTTTCAACTTAGTCCCCTTACGCTCTACACACTTAGTCCAATGATGTTGCAGATCTTTGACATCCATGGTATAGAAGCCCACATCTTGATCACAGAATAAATGCTTGACCTCTGCCCCATCAGAGTTATAGCTTTTTTCTACGCTTTCCTCTCCGACTTTTGTAGGTAATCAATAAAAATAATTCCCTTTGAATCCAAGAAAACTTAGGCCATCACCTTGCCTGCTGAAGAAACTATCTTGGCCTTTGGAGGGGGTAAAGAGGGGTGTTTGCATTGTATAGATTGGCATTTTATCTCTGGTTCAAAAGGGGTGGAACCAGTACTAAGTACTACTGGAACCAGTTACAAAACAATCCATGAAGTTTTCTGGATCTGCTTCAAAATCTCAAAGCTCTCTCATGACATCTCAACTCTGGTGCGTTTCTCTTTGCAGGTGAGAACTCGAGGGACCCATCGGGACTAAACCTTTGACATCCCCAGTTCTTTATGCAGAATGTTTTCTACTGATTCACGGGAGATGGCCACATCCTCGGCTATCTGATTAATAGTTAATCGCTTGTTACCCATTAATAACTTCTGCACACGCTCGATGTTTTCTTCAGTCATTGAGGTTGTTGGCCTTCCAGACTTTGGATCATCTTCAATCCTGTCTCTACCCCTCTTAAATTCTACTGCCCACTTTTGTACTGTGGATAATGCAGGGGCATTATAATAATAAAAAAATAATATGAAGTTTATTATCGCTTAGTCATTGTGACAAGATGATGCCTACGACACTTTACAATATAGATAATAATAATAATATGTCTCTAAAGCGCCTATATACATTTCGTGTAATAATTAAGTTATATAACACAATAGAAAGTACATATAAGTTAAATCATAGCCTAACACAACAGTTAAATGACATGAAATGAAAGAAAATTAAATGAAATTGAATTCTAGTATATCCAAAAAACTAAATAATCACATGGAACAATGGATGAATCAAGAGTTACACTAGGCCTAATATTATAATGGTTAAGAAAAAACTATTGCCTAAATTATGTATACACACAAGTTTGGGAAAAGTGAACTAAAGTTTTCGGATCACATAGTAATGCTTAAAGGTATAATTTGCAAAATGTGTAAGTATCAAGTGTAGATGGGTATGCAAAACAAACTATTGCTATGGGGTGTTAACGCTATGCATAAGCAGGAGTGAAGAGCAGAGTCTTGAGTTTTGATTTGAAGATATTGAGCGTGGGAGATGCTTTGATGTCAGGAGGGAGAGAGTTAAATAGTCGAGCTGATCCCTTTCTCTCTCGACAGCTCATTGATAAAGATAAACTTAAAGTACAGCATTAGACGGCAAGGTATTAGCAAGGCTTTCAGCTGTGGTTTACAATGATTGGATTGTATCCTATATTCAGTCAAGATAAAATAGGCCTACCTTCGACACTGCATGTCATTCGTCAAGGATATGAAGCGCCTACCCATTTAGAGACGGTATGTAGTGCGTTTACACTATGCGATATATCGAGGCGATATCATATCGATCCAACGTACGCATATCGCATGTCTAATGACACTATGTGACAAACCTCACATGTCAAAGCAATAATTTTGAATCACGTGAACACTGTTCAAAATGGCGACGAATGAGTGCTATTTTGATTTTAATGATGATGATATTTTAGCGGAATCTTCTGCAATTTTCGTAGCTTGGAGCGTTTTGACGACATTGACAAAAAAAGGAAAAAATTGGACACGGCGATCACTTTTACGAAGACGCTTGGCGCTTCGCAGTCCGTTGCTAAAACTTAATTGTTAGAGATGATGATTTGTGTCCTAGACAGTTACCTTTTGTGGTTCATTAGATTTTAGTGGATTCAAAAAATAAAAGGCTCATCTGGAATATTTATTTGTTTTTATCTCGAATTGGCAAATTGTGGTTTGAATATGCCAAACGTCAGTCATGGTTGATACGTTGCAATTAACAATAGATGGATTACTAGTAGCAGCGGTGCTTTTTACTAGCAGACAACCTGGCAATTCTGGCGATATCTGTGCCGGAATTTGTTGCAGGAGCACCGTTTTCATAGCCTTTTTAGTTTAATGCGGGTGGTTTGTATCTCACGGTAATGGGTTGTCTCTATAAAGACTGAGGAAACATTCATTTTTTATTTCATTTGCCCTGGAAACGCGTTGTCCTGTGACATATACCAGCGTTGTCATTGGTCGAAGTTTCAAAAGATCAAAAGAATAGAAAACACTATATTCTTTTGATATGACCGTAAAGGTGACTTTGACGGCGATTCGACCATCGATGCAACGGTCGATACGACGCTCATATCGATCCTTCGATGCGATATCGCTTAATGTAAACGGACTCTAAATCAGGCGACTGTGGATGACTTGCTGATGATCATCGCAGAAAAGTCTATCGGCAAGCGGATTGGAACCTGCGACCTTTCGGTTACGAATTCAGTGCTCACAACCACTCGACTAACTGCTTCCTCTGATAACAGAAGATATTTCTACACCCGTACCTATTTAAGTGTTAGTATTGATGCTAACTCTTTTCATTTTTACTACTGAACGGTTTTTATTTGACGTCAATTATTAAACGGTTTTTATGTAATTTTCGACATTACTCTCACTAGGCTGATCTAGTGCCTACACATATTTATTTCCATTGTACCAAACATCCTGTTGTTTTTATAATGACGTTCACCATTAGATTTCACTACTCGCCAAACGCATCGTTTATTGACATAGTTAACGACGGACAACATACTGGTCTATTAACACCAATTGGAAATTATACACCACGTCTAACCGCTGCTATACGAGTCAAACGGTGCGAATTTTCATGCTTTTATCTCAGGTTAATACATTAGTTCACGGTATGATCATATAAATTAGCTATATTGGCAGTTTTCTGGTAACGTTCGAGATAGTTGTTGGAACATCGGACAGGTAGATTAGTCAGTAAGTAGCGTTATTTCACGTGTCAAGATCTAAGTAATTTCAACGCACAATAGACGTGGAGCTGGGAATGAGCCCTGTGGTACACCCTCTGTACGATGTAACGGTATACCGCTCATTTCCCGCGCAAGTTTCATCGGCTTCACATGATCCTGCGCGTAATTGTCGGTCTTACACGCGCTCCGATAACGTTACAAGTTACAATAAAGGACGCTAATGCGACAGGAAGGCCCACGAATTAGTGCATTGTGCCTGACTATGTTAAGTTTGCATTACGGTCTGTGCGTGAAAGAAAACAATTTGCCCGCACAATACCTTAAGACGTGTCAAAATTTGATTGACATAGCTTCTTTATGTAAAGGCGATCGCCTGTTTTCGAAGCTCTTGGTTCTAGTCCATTGCTTTCGATTCTGCGGTCCAGTCACCAACTTTAAGCCTCTCAATAACCCTACTTTCGTATATAGCCATTCTTCTCTAAACATATACGCCACCGGTGCATTCTTTGCGAACGGCGAAAGGAAAATCGATAGTGATTAAGTGAAATGACAATAATAGCGACCCACGACCATGCCACGAAAGTTCCACCTTCTGCACCTGAACAGAGAATAGTAATTTTGAGTATAATATATTTTTATAGAAAACTGATAAAAGGCGTCGAAAATCCACACTCATAAACATAACGTTGTTGAATGTCTTTACGCACAGAAGATTCGGCCGTCGGATCGCAGTTGGTAATGCACCAAAGCAGTTATTTGGGCTCCACGGAAAGAAAACACTTGGAATAAAATCATGGTATTAGGAAGTAGCCAATTCGTTTACTCGTTTAGATATGATATACGTTACTCTGTTGATATATGAGACGAGCTGCCATAAATGGAAAAAGGGCGGAACAGTTCGTAGTTCAAATATTATACTTTACACCTTAATATATTTGATTCGCGACAATTTCGCCGATGTGGTTGAGATAACGCAATTGTTAAATATACTGCATGTATATGATTTTCTGGTCATAGTACGACTGCATTATACGATAACGCCTCGGTATCATATCGACGAATTCGTCTATAAAATTGGTCATATCCACGAGACAGCGATCGCCAGCGCAACTTTAACCACAGAGAACGCTATAAATCAAAATGGCTGTTAAGACATTAAACGTGTCTTTAACCATTATTTTTCTATCTCTATTCGCCATTTTGAACTGTGAACTGTGCCATTTTAATGTGATTTGAAATCTTCATCCCACGTCAATAGTCTATAGGGCAAATGTGAACATATATGCCATATATACCTGATCGCCATGATGCCATATCGAATAGAAGCACTGAAAGGCATTTTCAACTTTACCAAGCGCAGTTTTCAAGATGTTTTCTCGACACACCTTGGACATTTTGATATGGCTTTTGAAACGTCACATTATCGCATTTATTTTCCCCAAAACATCGCATTGTACAGAAATAAGACAAATCATAAGCTTATTTTCGAGATACAATACATTTTAATTTCACGGTGAGTTTTATAAGCCATGAGATGCGTATATCGTCAAGCATCAAATATTCTATAGGTTTATAGCTAACTAGTCGGACCCTTGAATTTTATGTTGTTCACGTATATCGCGGTACGAATTCGTGGCAAAAATAAATAGCCCTGTAAGAAATCCAGGCAGAAGCCTATGTACGCACGATGACGAAAGCTCACGGTGATCAAAACCGGCTTAAAAATTACGATAAACGAATGAGGTGCATAGATGATCCGTGTATAAGTCGGATCACGCGCTCTTTTCATAGAAGGTTATGCCAAGTTATGGAAGCCCGAGTCGGTAGGTGGCGTGTGCTAATTGCTTCTCGCTGTGGAGGTGAATGGTTCACTCACTTATTATCTGCCTTACCTGAAAGGTATTAAGGTAGCAAATTGAGATCTGTCACCTTATTGTGTATGTACAAATCATTAGATTACCTTTATTAGACGTTACCTACAACGCGCTGATTTAGTCGGATTTCAATAGCCAAGACGTTGTTCAAGCTCTTATTGTCGACTAGCCAGATATGAAATGATAATATAATGGCCCTCTTTTCGAAAACGAATCTCGGGGAGGAGTTACCTCGAACGAATAAGAGATATTTATTCGGATTAAAATTCAGTTGTGCGCCGACGAGTGGTGAGATTTGTTAGGTGTATATTAGAATTCACGTATGACATGGCTGGATACAATGATGTATTGTTTGGTCAGAAGTCTTATAGTTATTTGGCTATGAAAGAATCCAGTCACGATTCGTCAATGCCCATGAGCCGAGAAAAATTATAATAGCTTCTTATCGACTCTCTACTCAATAGTTCAGCCGTAAATATACAAACTCCCATCGTCTTTTGTGTCGCTCGAGTCGGAGCTGAGCCCGAGGCGCAGCGAGTGAATTGGCCATAGAGACTTGTTGATTCACGCCACATCTCTGCGGGCTGCCCGCAGATACGCTGTTTGCAGCATCGACGCAAGAACCGCCATCTTTTCTAGTCGTTACTCAAGTGCGCGAAAGCACCCATCATCGCCGGCATGTTCCGCGGAGTTGGCCCACTCCGAAACGACGAAACGTGGCTCGAGTAACAGCCCGAGGACGAGAAACAAGAGACGCCGTTCTCACGCGCTAATTATCGCATCAAATCACAGGTGTGCGCCTTCGTATCGAGCCCGGCCCAATTATGTATGAGTGGGACGTGTTTCATTGAACGCATGTTTCGCATTTGTTATATAAGTCGCGTTCCACAATGCGCCACAAATCTATTGATGTGCGGCTATTTAGCTAATCGTTCAAGCTATCCTCTGAGTATCTAACGGAATGCGTTGACACAACACTCGCGCCTTTCTTGAGCAACAACGAATAGAGATTATACGAAATAAGTATGCCACTTCTGTTAATTTGGTCCTAAAGAAAATATTTACATGACTATTCAGATATAACTTATATAACTTATTCATGGAGCAATTATTAAGTCTAATTTCCACGCGAGGAACTTCAGTTATGCCAATGACACTTTTAAGGGGTTCTGCATTAATGTTATTTGTTATCCATGATATGGGAATTTGTCGGAAAATTAATTACCTTTCTGTTGAAATACTTGCCGGATGTTATTGGGTGGGAATATATTTGTACCCTTACATATCGTTCACAAACTTCGTGTCGTACCATTCTGTTAGTGTGACACCACATGACCATGATATAGAACCCATCGTGTGAAAGACGGTCCGGGAGATATTGAAATCACATTCAAAAAGATATTATAATCATTTATTTAACGAGTAAGATCATTTTATACCTAAGCGCACACGTATACAGTATGCTCTCAGTTGAAAGAGCACCAGCTCGGTTATCTGAAGGTGGCGGGTTCTGTGCGTTGATCTTTACCGTGTATACTCGCCTATACGACCACGATTTCGTCGGCCAAAGTTGGGAGGTCGACTTATAGGCGGATCGACTTACAGGCGAGTATATACGGTAATTTCCAAGCTGTAAGTAATGGCCTATTTCTAGCGCGAGTCTCATCACCAGATACGGGATGATCGATGTCCCTCGCGAATGTTCGATGTCTGGCGCGGTTTGAAAATCGTTACATTTAGGAATTTTTGTCGTTTTCCGTTTTTAGTTCCTTTGCGAAAATTCGTTATTTTTTATTTAAGTTTAACGTGCTGTTAATGGTGGTAGCCAATGTGGTTCTCCGAATAGCTGGAAAGAAATGCACATGAAGAAACCTATACCTCTGATGGGACTCGAACCCACGACCTACAGATTACTTCAGGTTGAAAATTCGGGATTTCTTAAATAAATATTGGCAGGGTAATAATACGGAAAATAACAGGTTTGGCGACTACTTTGACGAGTACCGTAACGATATTTTGTCTATTTGTTTCTAACTATAATAAGGTTTTGATGAATATACAGTAACCACAACCGAGGGCGTATCCTACCTTGATAAATTCATGCGAAATACAAGAGGTGAGCGTCCAGACAAAAAAAAATCAATGCGTATTGGAAATGGCGCAAATAGACATAAGGCCGATCAGCTGCTGTTTAGAAATTAACACTAGATATATGACGCACGTCATTTGTGACCGAGTGGCGTTGGATATGCTCAAATTGCGGTTTTAGAGAATTGAGTTGAAATAGCGTCAATTGTATTGATCCCATCTATGGGTTGGTGCGACAATAAATGACACTGACGTTAATAACAGTGTTACGGAATACCGATATGCCATCGCGAGCGTGTAACAGTGCCCGGAAAGTTACTGTTAACCGACACATCCGTGGAAACACTGGGGACCAATAATGCCTCCTTGTGGAACACCATTGCGGAAACAAGGAGCCCAATAATGCGCCCTTGCGGAACTCCGCCCTAGCGTTTAACGGGGCGTCGGGTGATAATTGTGTGCTTTATCGACGGTGTCACATCGAAGGCATGTCGTCAACTCCCACCTCTCAATTAGGCCATTTGAAGCCAAAGGCGTTTTCGCTCCTTCGCTTAAATATAGTGGACCAACTCGGTTCCTTTGCTGCAAGTACCTTATAACAACAAGTATTTACGTGGTAGTTATCAGCTTACTGGGCGATGCAAAAAAACCTCACCGTGTCAAAAATGCGTCTATTGGAATTTTACACTTTATATTTTTGATAATTGATCGTTATTGAATCGTGAAATGTCTTTTAGTCGACAGGAAATTGGACTCTCATTAATTTATAAGTGTTGATCACAACACATAACACACGCATGCGTGGACGGAAATGGTAGATCTATGCAGTTATTCGTTAATGACACGAAATTTTTGATATTAAAATAGTGAAGAATGACATTTAAATACAACTTGAGCCCTGTGCACAGCTTGTCACATGACTGTTTACACTCAGTCATGGGGGAAATTCCCCGCCTTGTTACCGACTTCAGCTTTTTATTTTTCCAGTGCGTATTTACCCGTAATTTGACAGATAAATGTCACTGGCAATTAGCATGCCTAAGTTGACCAGCCCAATGGAAATAATGTAGCTTACCAAAGGATCAATGAAAAAACACAATCGGTCTGCACGGAATAGGTCTGTAGGCCAGCGCTCCACAGCGTAACGCAAAAATATTATTTCTTCTAATTAAAATGTAAAAAAATAAAAATAATGAATTGGTAAATAAGACATAAACAGAACCCAAAACCAAAAAAGCGGCCACGGCAGTTCTGTTAGTGGCACCACAGGCGCGTGAGTTAAAGATCGTAGGTTCGTATCCAACCTCAGTCATGCTCTGTAATTGGAGTAATTAAGACATTTTTTTAGAGATCTATTGGAAAAAAGTGTCCAATATCTGACTCGTAACGCAGACCGGTCGGTCAATACAAAAATATCAAAGGTTATTTGTATTGAAGATGTAAAATCTTAACGTTTTCTTGCTTGCAGACAAATCACCTGTAGGCCGAGGCAGTTTCAGTTCCGGTTGTTTGGTCAGACACTAAACTTTGGCTATCGCGTCGCATCCATGTTATGTTGACATGGACGCGTTCGGATAAATACACACGTCATTCGGTTCGCCGGTGTCGCCGAGCTGTGGCATGTCTGGTCATCCGAACGTACACATCTGTACAAAGCGCATTGCAATACTAACAATTACAGATTGCTATCCTGATGTTTAGGCGACAAACACACAACGGCTCCACTTGTTTACTGTTGGAATTTACCCCTGCATGATCACCGCAGAGTCTCTATCGTCTGTGGACAAAAATGCGCCGAAAATGCGATAAAATTCACACGTTGTTTTGGGCATACGGAACAGAAACGCGGATTAAAACGACGAGTATTTTGCATCAACCTGGTGTAGCCGAGGTGTGTACCAGATTCGTCACTTTAAGGGGTCGATACGTCCAAGGTATTTAATAATTAATCCAACATGTTTGAACGATTCGAGTTATTGTCAAATAAAAGTAATGTCTACGATATCTTTTATGGTTTCCGACAGTTGTATCTTACAAAATTGGCGACCTAAAATACAACAGTCCGATTGTTCGGGTATTGTTATTTAGCAGCAAAAAAATACACGTCAAACACTTGCTTTTGGTGAAACTCGAACCCACGACTTCCGGATGACCCGTGATGTGCTTAAGTAACAATGATAGGCTACTCTTAATAGGTACATCGTCGCTCAAAATAACTAAACATAAGATGTAAACCTAACATAGACCATGGATTTTATTCATAAAGTATTTTCAATGTTCGTCATACATTATTATAAATATAGTATATCAGTGTATACGTATTAATGTAACTTAAATCGGTGTATGTCACTATAACCTTGTCACTAGACTAACTATATGTTTTCGATGATCGCGAGTCGTTAAGTCAACATAAGTTGTACGATCGACTTTACACACTTAACGGTAGAATGTTGTAAATAAAACTAACATTTTAAGACACAGTCCGACCCTGTTAATGCGATGCCCCATACCCATGATAAAATTGTGTACGTCATCGTGTACAGTGAATCATTCTCAGATATTGCCATTTTAGAACGAATTTTGAAGTTTATTGGTTTTATCCCTGGCACAAGCTTACGGTATCTCCCGTTGTACCTTGTAGAGGTAGAGAACCAGAGCGGTTATCTAGAGGTCGTTAATCCCCCCATCAGAATAAAAGTTTTTTTTCGGTGTATTTCTCTTCTTTTATTCGACAAGACACCAGAGAACGTCGCCGGGTTAACGTTCTTCTGACGTGGTTCATTTGATCTTCCTCTTTTTGTTGCGGGTTCACGAAAAATATTTGCTCTTTAACTTCCTCAAAGGATTCTTCAAATCCTCAAAATATGAATGAAAGAACAAACGAAGCTATAAATATCATTACAATTCTTGGAAATGTTTTAACTGCAGTCATGTACCACCGGAAACAAATTCACAAATGACGTCTCTAGCCTATGACACATCGTGCATACCCAGTTTTGGTATTCCATGAGTAATATACGCTTTTACTATGAAATGAAATTTATTTGTTAAAAGTGTACATATTAGCATAGCTGTCAAACACACTTTACATGAAACAATAGCCTAATGGTCTAAGACTATAATGTAATTTCTTAAATTATATAAAATTAACATCTAACAGTATACAGGTAACACAGATCAATGTTTGATACAACTATGTACATTTACAGTGAGCATGAAATGGATAATGTTGAATAATACGGTGGAAAGTAGAACAAATATCGAAAAAAGGAAATCATATGCAGGTAAAGTCGCCATCACTATGAAGAATTAGTGAATTACTGTACCAGATATTTTGTCGAGTGTATACTACCTTATACACTATTGTATCAAGCATTCTATGTTTATGTTGATAAGGCCATTTTCAGTGACGTACTAAGCCTAAAGAACTGCAATTTGTCTCAAAAAATCCATGGTGGTCGCATTGAAGCAGCATTGGTTAATACACTAATACGTATTATTTGAAGTTTGGACCGACCTTGGATTTCTGACGTAAGACCTGCCGTCTTTTTGAAGAGAGAATTTTCCCATATGAAAAAGTGCCAGACAGGCTCGGCTAATGAGTAAATTAGAGAACGCGCGGTGACCAGTACGAGTCAATTACGTTTTTATGACGTCACCTTACACGTTAACCCTTTGTGACCCGACAATAGGGGACATTTCACGACATAATGGTGACGTTCGCGGATCATTGAAGCGCTGGACGAACTCATGATCCGACCGAAGTGACCACAGGTCAGGCGGAAAGTTGCCCGGCGGTAGTTTTGATCATAAGTAAAGGTTTATACGCGATATATCTGTTGCAATTAGTTAACTCGGGAAAGTGTACGTTGCAAACGATTGTTAGATAGGCCCAAATGATCGATGGATATTTTGAAGATAGTTCTTTAATACTTGGCATTTCCTGACGATTTCGTTAGTGGTCTTTGATAAATAAAAATTGTTGACGAATATATTCTACGGCCTAGGACCCACGTGCTATGTGCATGCTCCTTTCTCAGATCATAAGTCCATAAAAAAGTTTGTTTATCCCGGCTCTCTACTCATTCTCTGTCTGTTTGCTCGTTTGTATTCATGTCTCCGGTCATTCGTCTCTTTGCCTATGTGTCTGTCTGCTCGTTTGTATGTTTGCCAATGTTCATTCATCTATTTTTGTGTGTCTGTTCGTTTGTATCTTTGTCCACGTGCACGTGTCTTTTTGGCTGTATTTTTTCTCGTTTGTATCTTTGTCTATGTTCATTCGTCTATTTTCCTGTGTGTCTCTTCGTTCGGTTATCCAAATGCACATTTGTCTGTTGATATTTGTCCAGGTATTTGTTTGACCAGTTATCCTTATATCGATTAATGGTTGTTACCATTATTTCTAACAACTATTTGTATTTTATGTTGCTTATTGGTCGTTGTCGATGACTGTTTATATTTTAGCCCAAAGCCACGTCAACGTCATATTATATTGGGAGTGAGAGACTAACAGACAAGTCTGGAAATAACGGGCTTGTGTCGAATAACAACCTATTGGGCCGGAGAATAACGGACTGATGTCGGATAATAACCTGCCGGGGTCGGAGAATAACGGACTAATGTCGGATAATAACCTATCATGGTCGCAGAATAACGGACTGATGTCGGATAATAACCTGCCAGGGTCGGAGAATAACGGACTAATGTCGGATAATAATATAGGGTATGCCACGCTATCACGTAAACCATTATATTAGTTATAAAATTTTAGTGAAAATAACATTAAACCGACAATGACAGTATATTGAGTATGACGTTATCTTGGATTTATAACGTTATATTTGGTATATTTCCGACATACCATCGGTTATATTGGGTATAACATTGGTTATATTAGGTATAACATTGGTTATATTAGGTATAACATTGGTTATATTAGGTATAACATTGTTTATAATTATCATTAAAAATCCGTCGCTTGAGATTCTCCCCCTCAGCCTGTGTATCATTCTGTATATTGCTTTTAATTCTGGCCATAATACATTAATGCACTGTATCCAGTTGTTTTCGTTTGCGATCAGTAAATATTTTTCAGCAGCTCGTTTATTGTATGGTAACTTCAAATTAATTTTCGCTATAAATCTGAGGGGACAAAAGCGGGCACCCGGGAGTGGTGCGGCTTTACAACTCCGAAACACGACGGTGAATTGGAATTATTCACAGATGAATGAAGGCAACTTCGAAAAATAATTACAGCTAGATGTCAGTTTATGATTTCTGGCTGCATTAAAATGTCTATTGTGGGGAGTGAATGCGTGTTTACAAGAGCAGTTGTGCCTCGTTAAAATCGCGGGCCGTCGGCGCCGCGCTGATTGTTGGCGAAGAGGGTGCACCTAAAATGGGTTGGGCTTCTCCATTAAAGCCATTAAGATGATTTTCTACCGTATTTGTAGGGGGAAAGCATGTTTGTGTCTTATGTCATTAGACTAGACATACGCATACAGTCATACACATACGCATACAGTCATACACATACACATACAGTCATACACATACAGTCATACACATACAGTCATACACATACAGTCATACACATACAGTCATACACATACCGTCATACACATACAGTCATACACATACAGTCATACACATACAGTCATACACATACAGTCATATACATACAGTCATACACATACAGTCATACACATACAGTCATACACATACAGTCATACACATACAGTCAGACACATACAGTCATACACATGCACATGCACATGCACAGTATATGACTATATTATGTGGCAGAGTTTGGACGATGGACATGACAGATTTGACTGGGATATGAACGCGCATGCGTGGCTTGTGGATAGGTTCCAATTCCAAGTTTTGATTATTGATTTGTAGCAAGAATTTGTGAGAATACAAATCAAGTTGACATTACGACAGAATGTAAAAAGAGAAAGAATAGAAGAGAGAGGGAGGAAAAAGGGGGAGAGAAAATGCGATCGTGAGAGAGGAAAAGCGAAAAGAGAAACAAAAAGAGACATAGAGGCGCGCGCACACCCGGGAAAACACGCACACCTCAACATTTGTACTCAGACGAGTAAAGAGATGGACATCTTCGATTAGAACAGCGTCCAAAAATCTGGATAAACGGATAAACCACTAGTGCGCCCGTAAACACACTGAAACCAACGCCTCGATTTTTAACGACCGTTCTCTGTTTATTGGCGCAGGCTAATCGCAAACAGAACAACCGCTAATTGGCGCCATTTATTCCGACGCCTATGATGCCCCTATATTAGTCGATGTTACATCAAACATGCTAAAGTAGATTTTAATTTTGAAATTGCCACATTTGAATAATATACGTCAGGATAATTGCATAAGTGTGAGCGATTTCGTTGATATAAAATAAGTCCGTGTTGACTTAGTAACATTGGAACAATGTATCCGATATTAATTGTGTCATTTTTACGTCAATTTGTATTATTTTACCATCAGTGTTTGTATGTGACCTCAACACACGTGCGGGGTATGCAAATGTTGATAATTCACCGCATGGCGGTAGTTATTCGTCGTTTATACAATTACAATTATAGACTTTTTATGGCTGACTTTTTTCTTGAATATTTTGTTCGATCTTTTCTGATGTATTTATGCAGTACGGATGTACGGTTGTACGTATGTACGTATGTGTGTGCGTATGTGTGTACGTATGTACGTATGTGTGTACGTATGTACGTATGTGTGTACGTATGTGTGTACGTATGTGCGTATGTGTGTACGTATGTACGTATGTGTGTACGTACGCCCACATATACGGATGCACGGATGGTTGGATGTACGTATGTACGTATGCGCGTATACACATATGTAGGAATGTACGAATATACATATGTACTAATGTACATGTGTGCGTTCGTTTGTATGTACGAAATAACAATATGCACGTTTGTTTATTAGTACGGCCGCACGTACGTGCACGAGTGCAAATTTGATGGGAATTATCCTTTACGTAGACTTTTGTTGGCCCTTTAAAATATAAGCTTAAACTGTGCTAAAATTATGGAGATTGTAACCGCAGTTATTGTAACAACTGAGTGTGGACCGTGGCAATAGACTGACTTGCCAAACACACAGCAGTGTTTTGGTGATCAAATAGAGTTGCTGGTGAAAAATGCATAATCCTGGTATGTAAAACATGAACAAATAAACTTATCTCGACTACTACAACCACAGTGAGTCGGCCATTATTACTTGCCGTCCTTGACCTCAACGTCGCGCTTGCTACGTCCCATTTCCTTCTTGTGGCCCACTTCATCTGACGTCCAATCAAAACAACACAATCGACTCGGGAGGGGGAATGGTTAGAAGATCGCGCGTCGACTACACAAGGTGGCGTTTACGTCATACGCAAGTGGCCGGTTACGGAATACCCGAGTTAGGTCTACGTAAGGCAAACATGTCCTTGACGTCACGCGCCACGAACTACTCGCGATGTGTTTCAACCCAGCGCACTAATCTTATATGTAAATCTTATTATTATACGGTAGCAGTCTCCATTTGCAAAAACATTACAACAAAATTCCAGCGGTGTACGATGGTCGAGTCGTTCGGCATTAGAATTAAATTTCGATTGAAATAAGACGGCGTGGTTTTGAAAACCCGTGAGATTTCGTCACAACTAACATTCGCTTTCAGCAACAACTTCTCTATTACCTTCATTCTGTCGGTCGTCTCCACTCTTCGTGGACCTCTCGTATTGAATCAACCCTTAATAACACTGCTCTTTTTTATATCTATCTGGCTTGAACAAAACTCCCGTAAAATGAATGTCTCTTGTCTGCGTTCTCATGTAACGTCTTTTGCGTGATCAGTACGCCCAACAATGGACTCCTTCCATTATGGAATCCCCAGCCTGTACGACATATCGTTTATATTAAAGAATCTTTCATGTTAGGGGAATATCTCATCAACCTACCACCTGCCAGTCGCATATCTATATGCCGCTTTAGAGTGACTAACCGTCATCTCCCTATTCAAAGTGGTCGCTATGTAAGTATCCCGCGTCACCAGAGACTCTGCCCACCTCGTGGCCTGTCCGATAACGGCGACGAGTATCATTATATAATGACATGTTCATATTTCGCTAAAGATCCCCCAGCCGGGCTCCAACAATATCATTATAGACATCATAACTGCATTAAATTTCCTAAGTTTTTCCGTTGTAAATGCGCTTAACTCGAGAAGCTGTTAAATTTTGGCGTTTTATAATGGAATATTTAAGTTTTCAATAGAACACACCCTTAAAGTCTATCTGAACCTGTTGTATTTCTACATGTTTTACAGCGTCATATAATATAACGTGCATTATATCTAATATCAATTTCCTTCGAGAAATTAGTTTTATTTAGTACTATGTATGTAGCACTATACAGACTGTATCAGTATTGTTTGGCATCACTAAGCATAGCCATATTGGATCTGTCCGCCATCGTAGTATTAGTCTTTATTTACTCTTTATTGCTGTTGTTTATCATTATTATGTTCGTTGTTTATAATTTCGTATACCCGGAAGGGTTAAAAATTGAAATAAATTTAAAAAAGAAAATTGAAATAAAGATAAAATGACATTGTCTGTGTCCAGGATGTGTTGGCATAGTAAACTGGCCGAGTGGTTAAGGCGTTGGATTTAAGCGACTTAAGTCGGGCACGTGTCCGTGTGGGCTCGAACCCCGCCTGTACTAAGTTTTTATATAATTATTATTCGCTTTTAGATAAGAAAATCTTACACTCTCAGTGTTTGGGGTTGACGCAGTACGGTGGCAGACTTGTTAAGACGTTTAGCGCTCCCCTGAAATTATATCATTTTAGTTTAAGTATACAACTATAAAAAAATTATGTGGTCATAATATTGCACGTTGTTTAGGGTCCGATATGTCACCGAAAATAGAATATAGCGTGGCGTTACAGATTCAAGATTATAGTGGATTTACATTATCCGATTTTTTTCGGCTCCCGCTCCCGCTCCCGCCTCCGATAAATCGGAAGGTCATTTACACTATCCGTTCTGACGTTTCT
>WURV02068338.1:0-21245 GCA_011762755.2 Epimenia babai | reverse complement strand
ATTCATTCAAGAGTGCATTGGAGAAGCATTGGGAGAGCAGGAAACTAAAGTATGATATAGAGGAGGTAGAGGCTCCCTGTCGCATGCGCGAGAGGAACTTCATCAATGGAAATAAGAGGGACAAAAAAGCTACAGCTTTATGAGTCCAAAATCTATTAAATCTATTAAATCTATTAAATCTAATATGCAGAGTTCGTTGGTTCGTCTCGAGCACAGGAGGCGACGTTGGGTATTATAAGACAGAAATACGGTATTGATATGTTTCTTGTTAGTTGAGCAAGGCATACATGTTATTTTGAAATGAAGAAGTGAACATGCTCAAAAAGGCTTGACCATCTACGAAAAACATTTCGTTTTCGTGTTTCCATGGGTTAAAAATATGGGGAATAACCTTTCATGGTTTATCATCCTGTGTCGCCTCCCCTTGTATTGTTGTCATTTCAACAAAGTAAAAAATTAAGCCAAATAGTCATATTTTAAGACGATAGACATAATTATTAAAATAAACTTAGAATATATATATCTAAGGAAATAGGCATTCACTTCATTATCAAAGAATTGACGATTGTAATTGTGTAGGCATTGTGCTGCGGAGATCCGCGTCTGATTGGTTTGTTTTTGACAGGAATTAGCAAGTAGCGATTGAACGCAGCTCGAGCCCACGAACAACAGCAGTCGCATTATCGGCGTCTGCCGTACGATGTTGTATGCCTATTAATTTTGTCGATTTCGTAGTCTAGAAAATTTTTTAGATATTAACGTCTCGGTCGTTTTCGTCGCTGCCTTCTACCACGGCATTATTGAGTGTGGTAAAATGATTTTGTCGTATATGATTTTAACATAAATGCAGGATTTTTTATTGTATACAGAGAGAGGTTAGTGACATAGCGTACCGACATACCGCTAATGGCTCTATGTAACTAAATGGAACGAGGTATCATTGTCTAATAGTAATATAATGAATCAGATGCACTGGTAATAAAATTTAGAAAAATTTATACAGCTCTAATGTACATCATCCCCAGTTTTAATTTTGTGTTACTCTGTATGGTACTATTATTCAAGAAAATATTTTCTCAGTATTTTACTCAAGATAATACACTAAAATATATGTATAATACATTATGAATACAGATGTAATTGATTTGCTGGAGAGCTTGGGTCTTGTTGACGAGTGAAGAGTACATTTTTCACATGTTCACATGTTTTCACATGTTTCACATGTTTTCACTGATTCTTTTTCACTGTCAATGTCGTGGCAATCTGTTTTCAGCCACTTTCCATTATGATGCATTGTACAACGACAATACTGATTGTGACATCAATGGTCACTCTCTATGTGGCTTTGTGTAGTGCCCGCCCATCTTCAGAGGTATGTACTGTAACTTTCATTGCTATATTTCATATCGAACCTCTATTATATCCATGACTAAACTTTGTTAATTTGAAGCTTTCGAGAGAGACTTAAATCTTTTCAACATATTCTTCAATATTCAAGTCAGTATCTTTTTACCAATTTTGGGGTCTACGGGTCAATGTGTCATGTGATTTATGCACCACACAGTTGACCCACGAATCATGCATCATTATGACTGCTTCACTGTAATAAATAGTACTTAGTTAAGGTATAATAATATATAAGGTATTATAATAATAATGTCTGGCGCCAGTGGTGTAGTGGTTGGAAGTGCTGCCTTTCATGCGAGAGGTTGAGAAGATTTTCATGCTTGAATATTGAGAGAGATTTGTTGTGGAATGGTCTATTATAAAAAATATCTTGGGGATGTAACAGGGCACTGTTGTACGTGCGAATGACATTTAATTATAAAGTAGCACCAAAACCTCGCCTTTACCTTTTTACCTTTTATATGAAACCATATACAGTAATCTTAGTGAGTCAGGGTATGTCATGTTTTTGCCTAGTCACTAACAAGTAACCGCAGATAGTACTCGATTAATGGGGTACAGACCTATAATTTGTTCATTGTTGCAGTCCTTTGTATGATGCGGGACTCATCAGTATTCAGTTGCTGACGTTTTCATTTAGATGCCTATCAGTAATCCAAACTTATGACCTTCAGTTTCTAGTGATATAGGCGTGACA
Source organism: Epimenia babai (assembly GCA_011762755.2). Classification (NCBI taxonomy): domain Eukaryota; kingdom Metazoa; phylum Mollusca; class Solenogastres; order Cavibelonia; family Epimeniidae; genus Epimenia; species Epimenia babai. The sequence continues at coordinate 19,141 of WURV02068338.1, read as the reverse complement.
CTTCTCTACATTTCATGTATTGGGAAACATTTTTAGTAAAGGCTAACCCAAATTTGTAGCCTTGTTACTCATATGACATATATTATGCCTTTGGAAATAGCAGCGACTGCATCATAATTAATAATTAATAGTAAATAGCCTATCTACCCTTACCAACTGAAACACAATGAAAATATCAATCACACTAATTTGTCCAAATTGCATGTTGGAGGATGAAGCCCTAATCCATTATATGGGTTCATGTCCAGTATATCAACGAGCAAGACACTCAACCTTCCCTGCTCTTATTGAAAAACTATAATGACATCCATCGGACGCCAATCTCTTTAATGGTAAAATTCCTGAACGAAACAGGAAGGCTTAAAGAAATTCATAACCACAACAATTAACAGCCAATGCTCCCTTTGAAAATTACGGAGGCGATTTTTCACATCGTAAATGCTGTCATCTGTAGGACACGAGGCTAATTCTGGTAGTGTCAATGAGACACCAGTTTGTTCACTACGAACGTTTATCCTACGTCAGTCTAAAATAGCAGATTATGTAAACTGATTAATTTGTAATAGTGGAAAATCCTGCCAAATTTCTCGATTGAATAGATGTGAGCAAATTTGAGAATGATGCTCATTTTATTATTTATTATTCATTATTTTCTAAGTGACATTACAAATTATCGAATTACAAATGTTGGTTGGATGGTAATGGGTTAAAATTGGTATAACGTATGTTTATATTTGTTTATTTGCAGCATTTATTTATAGTAAGGTCTGAATGGTTTCTTGTCTACGTGTACAGGATTAACTGATGATGAGTTTATTACATGCATCGTTGGATATGGTAGCCATTTTGGATTCTCACTAATATTTGGTTTATATATAACCTGTCTGAGAAAAATGTATTTGATACCTCGGTGGACATAGATAAACAGACTTTTTATTTTCAGCACCTCCATATTGTGATGTGAATGTTTTTCATCAAGATTATCCACGGGATTTTCTATTGGAAAAATTCATTTCAAGCACCATTGAATGTGTTAAGGATATTTGGTTTATATCTTTACTTTATATTACTCTGGAAAAGGGTATTTGATGCCTCAATAGACACGATAAATAGAATATTTGCTTAGTGTCTCTGTATGTGGATAATAGAGTGATTAGATCTATAAATATTCTTGTTTTCATTATGAAATGTTATTCACATTATGATTAGCTATTGAATAAATCAAATCATCGGTCAGCTCTACCCTGCGTACCGTGGCTCTGAGCACTTCGCTCTGGCTGTCATACGTATTGTTAGTCACTTGAACACTATAACGTTTTAGCAGGGCCATACAGATGGTCGGCCCTATTTGCATATTGTTCATACGAGATCGATAGGTCCGACGTGGCCCATAGTGATAGTGCCTGCGACTGTCTGTCGTGCCGTTAAATATCTCCGTTGTCTCGAGCTGCCTCAGCATTTCTCGGTGATTTGTCCAGCGAGTGCCATTTTATGTCGCGGTCCCTCGTAACAATCAGTGTTCCTTCCTTGTTTTATTATGAATCATTAGAATTTTGGTGGCTGGATGCTCAACAAGGGTATATGGTTCAAGACTTGCACCGGCATTCAGATCACATGGTGTCCGTCGGGTCAAATTCCCAATCGAAACAAAAAATCATTTTTTCTGCTCTCCTTTATTGAGCTACATATTCTTGATGGTTTTGGTCAAATTCGCTACAGCCGCAAAACAGTAAAAATTATCTGTGGTCTTGCAGGTAAATATTCAAAAAGGAAAGAAAACTTATTTAGCAAGCCATATGAAAGACATGAGAATACGGTATAAACATGTGTCAATTTACCTTATATTGTAAATATCAACATTAAACATTTCACTCAGTGCGATAGATAGAAAACTGACATTAGTGGTGTCTTTCATGATATATTGCTTCATGTACTATAAGACATACCATGGAAGCAATCGACCTATGTCTATACTGTTTATTATTGAGTATTATTATGCTTATTAATATTTTGTATTGGATGCTATTTCACCTAGTGAGCTACCTAAAAAAATCTGCATTATATCTACTTTGGTTGACACATATGATATTTCATGAAACACGGTCGTTGTCTTTATTGATGTCTGTTTAACCCTTAGCACTTTGTTGTTACGGAGTTATATTGCGATAGTAATGCAATGTACAATCCTAAGTGTGGTAAGGGTTAATAGCTCTGTTTATATGTAGATTATAATAAAGTTTATTTGATATTATGTATTGAAGTAAATGTTTTCCATGTCCTGTAAATTCTCTACGTCTACCGTAGATTACTGGTTCTGGATAAAATATCATCCAAAGGTCATTTTATTTGATGTAAAATTATAGGGGGATAAATTACATTGGATTTTATAAATGCATGAGATTTTGGAATAAATTGACTTCTGTCAGATTTATGTTTATTGTATCTTCAAAAGAATTTACAAGTAGTAATTGAATATCAACAGATGGTGTTATGAAATAGATGTTTGTAAATGTTATACTGGCTTTACATGTCTTTAATGATACAACAGTTTTATTACTAAGCCAAGTTGGGTTTTAAAGTATAGAGTAATACGTATAATGATAAGAGGTAGGGTAGTCACGTTAGGCTATACTAATAAATATGGCAAGAAATGGGAGCGCTTTACAGAAATTTATCGACACATGAGTTTTCGCGTATGTAATAAAGGGCTTATCAGGCGAATGAGTGAGAAAATGTAAAACACGCAGCACTTACATACAGTGCAAGTGCTGTAATGTTAATATGATGAATTTCTGCAATATCCGTTTTAACTGGACATTTAAAGGAAGTAGTGAATGGCTTTGATAGCGGTGGGAGTTCTAGCTTTATGATTGGAACAAGCCGTACAGTGAGATACTGTGTACTGCGACTGCAGGAAAGATCACTGAAGCATTTGTCACTGCTCTACTAGGGACCTGTAGCTTTTATGCCAGGCCTCTACAGGCTGCCACATTCCTTATGCACAAGCGTTGTGTCTACTCCCCAGACCGTGGGTGACTCATTCATCTATTGATCTCAAAGTTCAGCACGCGCATGATATCACCGCTCCTAGATTTATCAATACTGTGCCTAGTCATTCCTTGACAATATTGCTTGAGTAATGGGCGAGAAATAACAGCCTGTTATAATGCTCACTATCTAATACATTAATTAACAACCAGATTTACGGCAGCTTACGACATAGCTGTTTATTAAACAACATTCCATTCACATTGTTGAGGTTTTTGCTTGAGTGACTCGGCGATGATATATGCCTCGTAATCTAAAGCTTTTTTAACTAATTTGGCTGTACTTGCAATGTTTAGCCACTCCACATTGTAGAAAGTGTTTCTGTTACTACAGATATGAGCTTTAGTTACGTCTTTTTGCATCACCGAGACAAGTATTTACATCATAAAATTTCGTAATTGTAATAAATGTTTCATAATCCAGTGCAGATCTATGTTCCTGCACCCCCCCCTGGCAGTGGACTTAGGTGTGTTATTTTACATTTCCAGCTATTGCTATTTTCCCTTCCCCACGGAGGGATGACTGATGAGACCTTGTGTCTGGTGGTTAGTGAATCATCTATGTACTATCCCAGGCTCTGTATTGGGTATCTATAGCATCAATGTCAATGCTATATCAATCAGGTACACCTAACCACTATGATGATGTAGTTATATAAAATGACATCTTATCACCATCATCAGCTTTCACTAACTGCACACGTCCTTGTTTGGGACCAATGACATATGATATGCTATAAGAGAATATATTTGTTATATGATACCATGATTAGACGAGTGCCAGTTACCATTCTTGTTAAATTGAATATCAATCAACAGAAAGAAAACACATATGCAAACATGACATGCGAATCTTTTCAATGTTATTCTTTGTTTTTAGTGTTGAATCAGCGCCGCCTTATTAATGGAAATTATTAGGAATTCCACTTTAATATTACTGTCAGATAGTGAAGTAATTTTTTTGAGTTCTGAGTGTATTTATCATTATATTATTAAATCATTGATATAATGATATAGGCAATTTTCGCAAGAAATATGTCAAGTACTCATTCATACTAAGTTATACATTAAAGTTGACACCAGTTGACTAAAGTTGTTAGTTTTTGACTGATAAGACTGACAGAAAGAATAACTTATCGCTGAATAAATGATGAAGAATAATATAAATAAATATGAAAAAAAAATATTTAGAATTTAACCAAATATTTAAATTATTTTGGGTGTTTAGGCATTTATATCTCGCACTATAAAGCCACTAGCGCAGCTTGGCAAATGACGGTTTGCGAGGACTGTTCTGCCATTCCCCCCTCAGTCCCGATCTCAATATCATCGAAGCGGTGTGGGAGTATATGGACAGTGAGATGAATAAACGACAGCCTGCATCTGCTGCTATACCGTGGGGAGTCCTTCAGGACATTTGGAGAAACCTTCCACAAGAGTATCTCCAAAAATTGTTCGCACGTGTTCCCCACAGAATCATGCTGCAAACTGGTATTGCCTGCTTTCGAACCGCCCACCTACTCGTTCGAAGGCTGGTGGTCTATCACTGAGCTATCCCACTCCCATTTTGGGTATTTCGCCTTCTTAGTTATTAGTATAAGAAGCTTATTGGTGTTTTACTTCTAATGTACCGTATATGTGTATTTTCTGATGATGCATAGGCCATATCAATGTTTTTTAAAAGTGTATTTACTGATGTAGAGTGTGTTAGACAGCAATGCTATTAATGCACTTTAAATCAAATATATTTTATTTCATGTTTTCCAATTTTTCAGCAGTCATTTTCTCATTATATCTAGGCTTCTAACATTCCCTATACAATCAGCAGAGTAGCTCCATATATCTTCACTGTTTCGCCATTGTAGTCTGTTAGATCAATGCAGACCGGGTGTCAGTAAACTGTCAATTTGTGCGGGAGGCTTTATATTACGAGTAATCACTAGGATGAACATGCCTTTAAGAGATTATATGTATCGCAATATTATTAGGTCTGGAGATTCCATTTGACGTATGTCTAATAAAACTAGGGAAATCCAACAACGCTACTGTCAATGCAGACGAAATGATGGATTATGGTGAGGAAATGTGTCAAACGGTTCGATTTGCTCTGATTATGCAATGTACGCCATGATAAAATGGCATATGCACACTTTTTGAAGCATGTACATGATTCTGAAACAATTTTTTTGTGTATTCATAAATCTTAGGAGACTTCATTTTTTTTGTGTCTCCTGCTGTTTTTGCCGTTTCTTTGCAAACAAGAATGATTTTATCCCTATCAAATATGATTATGAAGTAGGATTACATAAATAATTACGATTAGTCTAGGTCATAGCAATAAAGCTACCATCACATCGTCAAGATTTAAAGATGGGAGATTTCAATGATGAGCTGTTGAAGAGCGTAGTTAAGCCCCACATCTGATCAGTTAATAGCCTTTAATGTCGCAAAGGATGTAGTTAGTAAATTAACACAGCGTCCACAAGTGACCGATTATATATGTGTGAATTGTCCATGTTAGCTGACTGAATGATTTCGTGCGATTCCTTGTTTAATATAAAACCTGATTGCTATCTAAATATTGCCCAATGTTCGAGCAGTTTATACTACCAGTACCAGCTTTAGTGTATGTTGTCTCCAGCGTTGGAGGAGGTTGTTCGACCGGGGCAATGTTATCAAATTAACCGCCTTGAACCAGATCAATTTACCAGACGTTGACACGCCAATCTTGGATCCTGCCTTAATTAGTCCTGGCAGTCATTCGTTGTCTTGGGATTTAGTTTTATGCTTTCTTCATTAGTGTATCTAACACTTTGTGATGCGTATGAAAATTAAGATTCGAAACTCTTATTCGTTAATATTTATTCTATGGTGTGTGGTAAGAAATGGGTCCATAGCCTATGGATACAGACACATCTCATCTTCTCAAAATGAATAATAAGATTTGTTGGCATTTTACAATACCTGATTTTGTAGGCAGATGTCTTTACCTTTGCCAGATGTCTTTTGATGCGAGTCACTTCTGATTGCACTGAATAATTTCTGAGGACATTGAATTGGACAGTTTTGACTATTGAGATGTGACGGATGGTGATTAATGAATATACCACATTCATGTATGAATCAATACTTGTTTATTCTAATATGGCGATTTATATAGCTGGCTTCATTTTCAAGGGTAGCAGCCTCCTTAATTCACTCTACTTTCTCATTAATTGCAGGTTCTCCAAAGCATCAAGGTTGCAACATGAATCAGTCAGTCTTTTTAGAATCGTAGAACGCAGCAGACATTTGGGTAGTTAAAGCTCTCGAAATGTAACTTAAGGAACAGGTTTGAAACCTTTGGCTTTTTGTACTGACCAACAACATGTCCATTATATGCTGTTGTTGTCCCAGACCTCAATCATCTATACAACGAGTGGATGGCTCGATATCTTAAGGCGCTTAATGTGTCTGTAACAATAGACCGGGTTGCCGCCATTGTCTGGGCCATTAATAGTTCTTCGTGGAGCTAGTCTGTAGTTTACATGACAAACAGATTAGCCTCAGTGATACAAGTGTGGGGAACTACTGAGTTTATGGTCTATCATTCCAATGGCGGCTACAGACAACCTACATAATTTATACTGTATATAGCAAACTCCGTTGAGTTTACAGTAGTTGCTAATTATAATCAGATGATGAGATAGAGATAGCTGAGAGGAGGTGTCCAGAAAGCATCTGCCACGCGGCCATTTCAGAGCGAACAAAAACATAACCACACTGCAGGGACTACCCACACCCGCATGGTACTGGGTTTGAGGAATTTTTGCCTGAAAACCCCCACAGGTTACATCCTGGTTCGACTCTGAATCAATCCAGGGTCATCCATGCAACCTGCCCTAAATGTACTGTATAGGTAATAAAAAGTATAAGCTATAATAATTATTAAATAATAAGTGTAAGTTCATATTGACTAATATTTACCATAATAACATGTAATATTTTTCATACTTTTTATTTTACCAAGGAGAGTCGGTCTTTCTAAGTGAAATACATGAACATAGTTTTGCTCGCTTTTGTGGGATGAGAATTGATTAACTGGTTGCGGATTTAGCTGTAAGCCTATCAGGATCTAGTGATAGGTTCTGATCCTACCAAATCATAGTAAAATCATAATGGGAAGGATGAGATATGGAAATTCCAATGAATCCAAATTGACTAAGGCAATCTCATTGCATCAGAATAGACAAAAAATAGGTGTTGGAGTTAGATCCAATGACAATCCACTGGAATCTCAATTTTGTGATGATTTTCGTTTAAGAATCTTATTTTCAACATTTTTGTCTGCATTGCCAGAATTTAGACAAGTAATTTTGTATATTCTTATATTTGTGACTTCTGAAAGGTAGAATAATATCCATTCTGTTGATAGAATTCATAAATATTAAATGCCACTCTGTTAGTGCTGTGGGGCTCGAGGGACACTCCTCCATTAATAGTATAACTTATGGATATTCACCATAGTACTTGTTTATGACTGTTTCCCCCCAGAGATCAGGAAGGCTATGCATACAACAAATGTCCGTGCCACCATCATGTCTTAATTATTACATACGATTGTAGGAACCTTCTGCAGAAGATCTATGAACAAGGTCACGAGATATTATTAACGTCATTAACATCTGTATATAACAGATACTATTAACGTCTGGCTATAGTCTATACAGCTGGGACAGCGCTGTATTGTCCAGTTCATATCGATTGAAGCACAAGATTGCAAGATGAACAATCGTTGTGATTTATGATCACTGATAAATCTATCTCTCAATTTTTGTGTAATTTGTTTTGATATAATGCTGGGGGAGCAGATAGTGGTTGCGGCACTTATATGTATATATCTATGTATTTATAGGCACATTATTACCGAAGTAATCGTTATGATAGGCCATCATGGGCCCTTATACAATGCTAGCCTAGTAATGTGGTTAACACGACAATCTGATTAGCCTTACTTATATGGAGTGCAGGAAAAACACATAGTGTGAAAAACCCACCGAGTCTGGGCAGACAATTGACCTTTTTTTATTCACGCCACTGGTTACTGATGTCTACATATGAACTATATAAGTTGCACACTCCGCTAAGTCTATGATAGCGACATAGAGAGTACATATAGAGCATCTGAAGCACGGCATACGTCGGAGGGAAAAAGCCCCAACAGAGCCACACTGCAAGGGCTTCCAGACCCCCATGGGTAATAGGGTTTAAGGCATTTTCAGCCGTAAAAGTGCCACAGTTAGTATACGGGTCACAGCGGGATTAGAACCAGGGACCTCTGAATTCGAAGTCGAACGCTCTAACCACTACGCCATCTGCCCCCGTTGAGGCACTTGAATTGTTAATACCCATCTGTGAACATCTCCAGCAAGTCATTTATCCCCGATTGCTAGAGCATACTCGTCTCTAAAATTGGTAGACTCGCGGTTGATAAAGGCTGTACTTCCTTCTCACACCTAACACAACACTGACATCGCTTCCTATCTTTGTCTACTCAACTTGGCTGTCCGTTACATCTCCCACTACTTTCAAAATCTTTCCGCTCATTTACTTTTAAGTCTATTTTGCAATTATGATAAAGGGCATCTTTTAAATAACGAAGGTAAATGTTACCTTATTGAAAAAAAGTTAGCAAAAATTGATGCATTTGTGAATCAAACAGTAGTTACAAGGGTAGGCTGACAAGTTCATACATTCACCATTAATGACCCAAGCTAGATGGATAAAACTTTTCATATAGCGGGGCGAGTTATTGTGGTGACTAAGTGCACAGTTGTTTCCAGTGTACTTTAATTTATTCATCATTTGTGCAGTCTTACCCCATACGTACTTCAGTTTCAGACCAAAATGGATAGAATTTGGCACCGTGGTGTTATCAACTATTTGGCTATGAAAGGTTTAGCCCCAAAGGACATTCATGCTGATATGGTGGGTATATTAAGGGATGGCTCCTGCATTATCCACTTTTGGCTGGCTCATGATATTGAACCAATGACGATGTGATCAGGATGTGGGTTTCTGCACCACGGGTATTGTAGGAGCTGCAACATCGTTGGAGTAAGTGTGTAAAGCGTAGGGGGACTGTGCTGAAAAATAACCACCAAAAATGTCATTCGGAAAAGGCATCATGGTCAGCCCATGAACTTTTCAGCCTACTCGTAGATTAGGTATTTCAATCATTTTAATATGGTCATCCACATTTGGCCGTAATGGTTTTTTTACATGTCGGGTAATTATTTCCGTTAATTAGTTTTTTTAGGGAATATCATCGATTTGCAATATTTGTTTTTATTATCTTTTTTTTCACTCCTGACACCGGCTGCTGTACTATGTTAATGTCAGTGGCGATTATGTATGCCAAATAGAGCGCCTGGCTACACATGCAGGTTGTATTGATTTTGGCGAGCTGTTTTAGAACACTACGCCATGATTTGCAGGTATTGATTCCATTGTGCCTATACAGACATTGTAAAGTGTGTGAAACTGGTACATAGCTGATATACATCAATTCTAATAAATTGTGGTTCATGGTTTTGGAAAATGAGTTTTTATTTTATAGGTGTTGGTTATACAACTAGCATTCATGATTTAAAAGGATGTCGTTATAAATGTGCTTGGTTTTTAGTTCACCTGAGTGGATACTCCGGTTAGTTATCCTAATCGGGTTTCACCTTCATCCATCTGTTAATCTGTTCTTTGGTCTCTTCTTTCATTGGTCCAATGTCTTCTTATAAAATCCTCTTAATAACCACTTGGTAAGCTTTCATGCTCAGACAAGGTATCTGGGATGGTCTTATTTAGAGAGGTATGGTGTATCATCATTTGAGCATCGGGAGGTAATTTCTGATGATGCTGATGCTTTTGGTTGAGCTGCTCTTCTTATGAAGTCTATTTTTAAGGGTGGCCATTTGGCAATAGATCTCTATAGGCTGGTCACAGACAGTTTTGTTCTAAACACCACCTGAGCAAAGGGAAGTAACTCATCAAATATTGGCACAGTGTCTACTAAAACGTTCGTGTCGTCTTAAGTCTATTTTATCCATGAGTTTTGTTATTCAGCAGAAATTGTCCCTGGGTTGGTATCATTCAAAGTTTTTTAAGTCATTTGTCAAGAATGGATTATTTGCTGATCTTTATAATTTCTTATTTTTTTGTCAGAAGACATGATGCATTGAGCTTGGTAATTTGACCGAGTTCTCCCTAGTTTAAATTGATTATTAGTTTTTTCAGTCTTTTGGCATCAGCGCAATTCGAAAATTATGGCCATTGCTCTTTTTCTCCTGGTAAATAATCTGTATATCCCCCATCTTAGATTTTTATCGTACATATTCTTCATTTCTACTCATTTTAGGTCACTTGACAAAAATTAATGTTGTGGATATTAGCGACAGTTGATCATGTCCTTAATTCTAAAAATTAGGTCCCGTTACCTGTACTGTGTTAGCTAGGGGTAATAAGGCAGTATAATAAATCCATCAGTAGGATAGTATTCAATGAACTGTACATACATGGGATTTAGTTGCGTGTACGTGAGTGAATTATCCACACTGAGAGCCAGCATAATTCCAATGGAGAGGTTTCATTCAACACTCGAGCAGCCATTCTCCATTCTCCGTGTGGGTTCTGTCAATAACAAACAAACCTTTGAGGCTTAATATTGTGTCAAATACAACTAAAAAATGTTTAAATGTATACTAAAATGTCTTCATTTTTGTGTTTGTAGCATTGTTTTTCTGTGTTTTCAAGCTATACCGCGTGAAACCTCGTCAGTAAGCATTGTTTTTATTGCTTTTTTAGGCACATCATGTGAAACCTCGTAAATACGCTGAGTCATCGCAGGCATACAGCCACAAAGATTACACCCACAAGAGTCCCATAACTGATGCATACAGTAGAACACAAGCGGGCAAGAAGAACCAGCATAAGAAATCGGCTGCGTTACATAAAGTAAAACTATCACTAGACACAAATGTGCCGTTCGATAAGAAAAACCTCGAAGCCAAGTACAACGCCAACCTCCACCCTGTGACGAATGGGCGTAGTTTGGCGCTAACGAAAAAGAGCGTTGTCACAGACAAATCGAAGAAGGAATCTCCGGCTGAAGTATCATGGCCCAAATTGGATGACACGGACAGACTTCCTGACCATATCACCAAGCCAGTGCGCCCTCGAGAATATCACTGGAAAAATCGAGGTTTGTCATTTATTTATTTCAGCTTCTTATGATTTTGTATGCATTGTGTTCTTTGGAGTGTTGTGTTATATATCTACCAAGCTAGTATGGTATAAAACTTATCATTTAAACGCTCTCGGTGTTTATATAAGAATTATTTAAAAAAACATGGATATTTTGAATTAGTTTGAATATCAAAATGACTTAGACATAGAGTTTAAATTTTCATTTCCCCTCTATATTCCAGAGCAGGTATTGGAAAACTGCGCCCTATTGGCATAATGGGGCCCTTTTTCAATCTTGCTGCCAACTTGTGAAGATAAATATTGTTATTGACTTTTGATTGAATTATTGTTTCTTCGTTTTAACTATTATTGTGCTGTTCATGTTCAAGAAGATATTGAAAAATAATATAAAAAAAAATTCTGCAATTACATATATTTTATATTGTCAATTTACGCAAGGAATTTTATTTTTTTAAATGTAATCCTTAATATTATGCAATGGAGAATTTTGCCATCTCATTGTGAGCTTTTCCTATTTTAAGATGCCGCAATCAGTTAGTAAGATTAAATCTTAAAAATCTTTGGTGGTTATTACATGAAAGTAAAAGAGACATGCAGAATACCCACCAGTGGAGGCACTCATCTTAGCCAGGTACAGTGAAAATTTTTGGTGTCTCTCGTGTCATACAAACATGGATAAGATTGAACATTCAGATTCAATTTCCTTTTTTTGTTGTCCAAAATACCATGTCATCATCGCGACTTTGCACTGTAGCTTGTGCGAAATTACCGGAGTGGGATCAATGTAAGAAACAATGAAACAATGTCGCGTAAGCCATACATTTCCGCTTTTCGTCATCATTGACTAGTTCCATTGCATCAGCAAAAATGGCACCTCGATCGATCGCCAAGTGTTGAGTCATACTCTAGACACACCGAAATTTTCCAGTGTATTTTGTACAAAGTAATAACATGCGATGAATCAAAGGGTCATGTTGCATAGGCGATGCAGACATCTTGGATTTTGTACTTTTGTTCAGGATCTAAGACTAATCAACAATCAGACCAGCCTCTTCTTAAACTAGATGTCTTCTTTATCGTTATATTCTTGATGGTGTCGGTGCTTCAGCTGTTATAAGCATGTGACTTTTCACGCAGTGATGGTTTGTTCAAATCCACACAAACTGGGAATTTCCCCCGTACCTTCCACCACTGGAGATGAGCGAGAGATTTTCATGCCTGAATATAGAGAAATTTTTATTTAAGTGGGTTATTGTTAGATTTCATAGAAATGTAAGTAAGGCATTATTATTAGGGTGATTGACAATCTAAATAAGTTATAAAAATCATCTTTTTCCCTTTTTTAAGTGAAGATTTTTGACATTCAAGAAACATATATGCGTAGGTTGACCAATAACTCCACTATAGCCTTACTGAATTAGTATATTTACTAATTCTACAATTTCAATTTTTCTCACAATAAGAAATAATTGAGTGAATTTGGTCAATACACAATGGTATATACAAGAGAGAAGTGAGATTATAGGATATTTTACCATCGATAGTCTCATATCAGGAACTTTATGATCAGTTGGCTAAGCTTTTGAGATAACTGGTGCCAAGGTCAAGATGTCGGCTATGGTATGGAATATGCACGAAGTAATGAGGTTTGTGGTAATTACAAATGGATTCAGGGTCTCGATCGTGTAGTTGTCCCTCGGATTCATTCTTCATGGAGTTTGCGTTTGATGCTCGGTATCGTAGAGAAACTGACGCACTGAAGCATTGCATGATGAATCGTTGCCATTGGACTTGAATCATCTCTGTCCAATGTTTAATCTAGCATATAGGGGAGGAATGATCCTCTAGATGGGCCCGTAGTTTGTGTAGGTCCATACCAAACATAGCACCACTCTGTCTTAGTCATGCCGCTCCTAATTTGCTCTATTTCCAGACCATAATTATAGTCCCCGAATTTTCTAATTCGCGAACTTATTCATGCATTAATATTGGATATTTATGACTGTCTAGAGGTCGTGGTTTCGGAACTTTTATTCGCCTCATTGGTTAGAAGCACGGCCTTTCATTGCTAAAATCAAATCCGAACAAACCAGAAAGTTTCTGCGCACATTTCACTCTGAGATCTGCTTAAAGTAGTTCTGTATTTGAAACAGACCAATTCTCCCCCTGCCTCTTTCCTATATTATCCCAGTAAAATACAGTGAGACTTTGCCTTCAGTTTCTTCTCAGATGATGTTTCCAGATATAGTTACCGTATGTTTGAAGAAGTTGGTTAAACTCGGCACAAAAATGTATTTTAGTTAGTTATATTTGATTTCACGAGGTGTTACTTTCACAGTTACAGATTGATGTCACAGTTTTCGTGGTTTTTATTTCCCTCACGGTACTAAAGCTAAAGTGAATTACATCCTAAGTTAGTTGAAAGTTTCAACTTGAAACATTGCTTTTTGGCATTTTGTTCACTGCTGTCAGGCAATGACTCACCGCCAGTCATGAGAAGGATGGTCAACTAATCACGAGGCATTTGAATATATACATAAAAAAAATTGCCAAGGGTACGCTTCCCACATTGACAGTTTTCAGTCAACATTAATTAGTCACATGGGTTTTAACCCTTACACCATATAAAAAAGAATCGATTTCGAAGTTCCGATTGCCATGTGGTTACTAATAATCACTTCACTCCAGGCCATATGTATTCTGTGTTTGTATCAGTTGGCAACCTTGATAATTACTGTCTCGTTGAATCATTTTTGGGCAACACCAAATCATGATGTGTTAAGCCACTTTTTAGACATGTAAAGCAATAAAAGGCTCAATTCCAATATTGCTAGGACAACTCTCATGGACGACTCTCTCGTCTTACTGGGTCGCTAATTGGATTGTGATTGATGAAATCATCCAAGAAGGAAATTCAGCGTATTAATATTTGAGTAAGTCATCGTCGCTACGGAGCCGCCTACCTCTTGCGTTATCCGATTCGTCACGATGCCAGTGAAGATCAATACAAGGCGATTCTCCCACTCTAACATTTAGATATAACGCGCGCCGGCGCACGTGTGTGTGTGTCTCGTCGTTTTATTGTCTACAACCAGTCCAACATGGCTGGCGTACACGACCGCGCTTCGTGCTCGCATTGTTAATCAATACGAATATGAAATTACCCAACCATTTAAATCTCTCGCGTCGGTTATTTCCTCCTTACATAATGATGCCTGATTACGTCTCGCAAATATACTGCATCTAATGATGTTAGACGCTAATATGAATTGATCTATAGTTAACCTTTTCCACGATGCTCTACTCTGTCGATAGACGAGGGTGGCTAGGGTATTACCGCGCGAAAGGTTTTTATCGTCTGGAAAATAAGCTGCTGTTTATATATGGGTAGAGTGGAAAGCTTTTGCACTAAAAGATGCCACGACTCCTGTAGGTTTCGCTAGATTTTGGACAATTTGAGAATGTACATCGCAAAACCTAGGAGTTCCTACCTGCTGTCCCTAAGTTACTATATGTTTACATCACTTGATTTTATTTTTCATGATTTTTGCGATTTATGATTGTTATGTGTCATGGTGTTGCTAGACACGACAGCGTGACATTGGACTGTCTGAATACATCATTGATTTGGACAAAGCAATATTTTACCTATTCGTCTTTGTTTAATTTAGCCATTCGTCTTTGTTTGACCCTCAATCTTAACTTGACCATCATTTTCGATTATTAGTATGGTTCTCCCTTCGTCTGTATTGATCTCCCTCTAGTGTTTACCAACCTGGCTCTCTAGCAGGAGTGTGGTCAATATTTCCAGAATTTATTTCCACATAATGCTGTACATCAACTGAAAATAGATGAAGTAGCTGAAGACATCAAGCTACGAAATTATATGACATATTCACAATCAAAATGTAACATGAGTAACATCATGAAACTAATACTTCATCAGTGACATTGAGCAGATTTGTTATATACATGCTATTTATATAAACAATTCACTGGGACATTAGTTAGGTAGACTCTTAGGGGTTTTTACAAAGTTCACCTATATTGTCCCATCGTATGCTAATGTATTCGGGTAGCCTGCTATATTACATTAGGGATACTATGACTGTAATGCATACAACTGAGTCTGACTATCATTCAGTCATTCGTGTCCGGATGCTAACCGACAGTCTATTGATTTTATGTCACACACTCCCCTAATCTGCGAAAGGTGATTATTATAGAGTGCGATACGATGATATAACTGAAAGGTAAGCGTCGTTAGAGACAGTGCAATCATCAGAATTTAACATAACACTACCTCAGAATAAAAGAATAAAAGATGCCCTGCGTTACCATGCTGCAAGGACTTGCCAGA
Source organism: Epimenia babai (assembly GCA_011762755.2). Taxonomy (NCBI): domain Eukaryota; kingdom Metazoa; phylum Mollusca; class Solenogastres; order Cavibelonia; family Epimeniidae; genus Epimenia; species Epimenia babai. Next base: position 3,496 of record WURV02068338.1, on the reverse strand, counting down.
CCACCCTCCTCGCAAGATGGGTCTTATTAACGAGCTTTTTCACAAGCTGTGGACAGCGTACTGTCTACACCGGGGACCTGATCCATGTCCATGATCATGTGAGCCACTGGGTCTTTTGGCTTTTTTGTTGAATACCTGACGATGCGAGAAAAATCAGAACAAAGCATTGCATGAATCTGTCTCGAAATACACAGTACTCTAAATTTTACCTCATTAAGTGTCACATGTATTTTTTTGATAACTTGCAGTCCCGATTAAATTACACTACCTGACGAAAATTCATTTGAAGATTTTGCTAGTCAACCTACCTCATTGCGTATACAGTATACGGTTGTGTGCGTGATTACATTATCGTCACTCTCTGAAAAAATGGCTAAGTCTGTACCCTCAAGCAGCCATTGTATACACAATACTGCAATAGTACTTAGTATTTAGTGTGATCAGTATTGAATTTTTTCAATTATTTATTGGATTCTCGATAAAAACCCATTTCAGTAGATGACTTTTCCGGGCACTCCTACCGTGGGGGACGTGTCTACACGATTCCACCTGTGCTTCAGGGTGTCTCATCTCATCCCATATTCCCAGTCCATTAACTGTATTTATGATGAGATATTTTAAAGCTACTTTGGGAAGTTATTTACGAAGGACTCGTAATGAGATTACCATCTCACTCGTCGTACTACATTAAGGGCTCTTGGTGCGGCGAGGCTCGAGTGTGGAGTGATCAATACCGCGGCGTTCTAAACTCTCATCGTCTGCGAAGAGTAAAGGATTGTGTAAGTCTAGACCTCCCTATACGCGATCGTCTAAATGATACGTTGGTAAATTTCTTGTTAGTAAAAAGTCAGGAAAGATGCAAAATTGAATTATTGAATGCAAAAATCAGCCACAACAATAAAGGCTTTCAAATGCGGTTTATGGTGAATGTTTTTGGTAGCTCGCCAGCTCAGATAAAATACCATAAATATTTGCATGTCACACGTCAAAGACTCAAAGACGATATCAAGCATCTACTCATTTTTGAGATGGGTTTATACCAGTAATGCCAAAACGTCAAATCTGTGACCGTTTGGTAATGAGTCCAGTCCTCCGACCACTTAACTAACTGTTGTTATGTCACTCATGGCAAAGCATTATTCCAACTGGTTAGCGCCATCGAAGGCAGAACTTGACATATGATAAATTGTTCATTGTTACTCAGTACTTATGCTATGGTTATGCTGTACCTCAATGCACACTCAATATTGTTAAGTACTTAAGTACTATAATATAGTGCCAGTTTAGGTCGTTATATGGAATATTTACGGTGTCATGGTCTTCAATGTTATATCGCGCTGATATACTATAATATATTTTTCCGTTTTAACTTATACGGGCATCAGTAATTGATACCGTGTTATTATCGAGTCTCAGCGAGAGGAGCAAGAGTTTGGCTGATAACTTTAATGATGATATATCTCGTATCAAGAAGTCAGAATATAGGGGAGAAAACGAGAATCAGTCATGCAAATCGATAGATAAATTAATAAAACCAAGCAACTGTAATACATGTCTATCGCATCGATAGAATAGCTTTATGTCAGCAGCAGGGGTGCTGTGGTTAACCACAAGTGCCTTTCATGAGAGAGGTTGCGTGTTGGAATCTGTAGAAACCTGGAATTTTTCGTTGCCTTCCACTATAGGAAGTGAGCAACATTTTCCTGCTTGAATAAAGGCAGATTTGTCGTGGAGGGGGTTATTTTATTAATTTTTTTCCAGGGTATACGGAGGCTATAAGTGTGACTGGCATTTCTTATTGGTATAGTTACCCGAATCTATGCTGCAAACTTTCTATACCACCAAAACTTCTACCACCCATATAATATAAGATAATACACTAAAATATATGTATAATACATTATGAATACAAATGTAATTGTCTTGTTGGTGAGTGAAGAGTACATGTTTCACATGTTGACCACTCAACACTATAGTAAGCCAAGCCCATACACGAGTACCAACATTTTACTGCGCATTAGCTCAGTTTGTAAATTTGACTTGTACTGTTTACACTGAATTTTAACATTAAAAGTAGTATTTTAGTAGTTGTTAGGTGTACCTCTATATACCGGAATGCCTCCAAGACAAAATCATCGACATTTGACATCAGAAGGTCTGAATATAGAGGGATAGGCGTGATCTGGCTGACATGTCCCAGCGACATGTGGCTCAGGAGTTGGGTGTGGACCGATGCATCACCCTCTCCGCTGTAAGAAACCGCACATCTACAGCTACAACCTTGCAGAGAAACCTGAGAGATGCATCAGGAGTTCGTGTATCCACCCAAACCATCAGGAATAGGCTCCATGAATCAGGATTGAGGGCCCGCTGACCAGCTATACGCATCGCACTCACTCCACAGCCCAGACAACATCGACATGACTGGTGTCGAGAACATGTCACCTGGATCCAAGCCCAGTGGAGTACTGTACTCTTCACAGATGACACCAGGTTCAGTCGAGAGTACACTGATGTGTTCGGGTGTGGAGAAGGCTAAATGAGTGGGTCTAGGGTGGCATCACTACTACGCTTCATACACACTTCCAAATGGCATGCTAATGCGTCAGATACCGCGATGACATCCTTGACGTGTTTGTGAGACCATTGGCTGTTGATATTGGTCCAGACTTTGTTCTGATGGATGATAATGCCCGTCCTCATCGTGCCATCGTCGTGAATGAGTACCTTAGGGATAAATGAATCAATCTAATAGACTGCCCAGCTCGCTCACTTTAATCCCATTGAGCATGCATGGGACATGCTGCAGGCTGCCATCTCTGCCCACAACAGAACCCGCATCACCTAGTCAAAAACATGCACGGACGATGTCAAGCAGTAATTGACAGTAGAAGGGGTCATACATGCTACTAATCCATGTCTTGTGAAAGAAAAACACAACTTATCATTTTTTTCTTGAATTTTTAGAATGTTTTATTTTTCTGACATTTTGTGGAAAAACAACGTCCACTTTATTTTGAAATTTGTTAATTTTGGTCTGAATTGATACACATACTGATGAAAGGGTTAGTACCATACCTTTGTTAATGAAAATTATCACAAGTTAAGAAATATTTTGATGTATATAGATATATATATATATTTGGGTGATCCTTAAGAAGTTTTGAGTAGTATATTTTATTCATCCTGATGATGACTATTTTTTTACAATCAAGAACCAGGAACTAAGATTAAAATTAAGTGTGACATTCACAGTTGTAGCCTGTGACATGATTGTTTACAAGTCATTGGGGAAGGCTGCTCTCTAACATTTGCCAGTAAGCCCCTTACCATGGTGTCACTAAGATGGCTTTATTGCTACTTACTTATGGCTAAGTCTACCAGAGCAAACAGGATTAAGTACCCCCAGCCAAAATGGAGGAACACGGTACACGTTTGTATTGTCCAACATTTTGTCACCCATAATACTCACCCGCAGTTGAGTGATGTCATATAT
>WURV02068227.1:0-21250 GCA_011762755.2 Epimenia babai | reverse complement strand
GGCGTTGTTGTGGTCGTCGTCGGAGTGGTAGTAGTGGTCGTCGGGGTAGTGGTTGTGGTTGTTGGCGTTGTGGTGGTCGTTGTAGGAGTCGTCGTGGTCGTCGGGGTAGTGGTTGTGGGCGTTGTAGTTGTAGTTGTCGGCGTTGTGGTGGTCGTCGTCGGAGTCGTAGTAGTTGTCGTCGGTGTAGTAGTCGTGGTGGTTTGTGTTGTGGTAGTCGTGGCACTTGTCACCTGTAGTACTTCGTTGCATATATCTGTTGCTACTTGCTCGGAGCTGATATCTTTATCAAACAGAAACCTCGGGACTGTTGGTATTACAACCACTATGTAGTTTGCTGCCATTTCGTCTATTCTGAAAACGTACATTAGTAAATTCTGCCTCGTCTTTAGAGCTATTGCTTCTTTTAGTGTATCTTGCTTGTTACTTGTCGCTTGGGAGGTTATAAACAACACAACACTTTCTTCGTTTATCCGATCGCCGTTCTCCGGCGTGAATATCACGGTACGCAGTGTCCTCAGCGCGAGTTCGGCATCAGACGCATCTCCTTTCTGTGTAACGTTGGCGATTATCGCCTTCATCCTTTCCAACCCTATTGTGGCGTTGTTTAGATAAAAATGTATAGTAACCGAATCGCTGTAACTCATAAACGCCACCCGAGTATTGGTATGTGCAACTGTAAAATAGTCGATCACCCCGGGAATCTTATTTTTGGCCGCTTCAAAGTCCGCTTCTGTATTTGCTGTTGTTTGATCAAGGACGATAATAAGATCTAAATTAGACGTGCTGCACGCAGCCGACGCGTCCGATTGTAGCGAGTTGTGAGGTCGGGACGTATTCCGCGGTCTGGATATGGCTCGTCCTATCGCAGCCATACATATCGCTAGCACTATGAGCCACCGTAGTCGCAACCTCGCCATCTTAAACAAAAACGCACTCAACGCGTTGAGGATTTCAAGGTAACACATGATAATCGTCTTCATGGCTCTCGTCGTCGTCCTCGTCGTCCTCGTCGTCGTCGTCGACATATATTCAAGATTGAGAGAAACCAAATTTACTGAGTAGTGGATTATTTTGAATAAAATACCGTGTGCTATGAGAACGCGAACCAATCAATAGATAATTTTTTATTTATTCGTATGTCATCTCAACTTTCACACGACATATCTCAGACAATCGATAAATACTGGGTGACTGATAAGGAAACGTTGCGATTACGGAGTCTAATCTTTGATAGAAGCACATGTAAAAACAATAAGTCACCAAATTTCTTTACCCTATATATCCATTTTATGCAACGATATAAATGCTTGCCTAAGATAACTGTATGTCTAACACGTAAGGCCACACTCCCGAAAAGGGACATAATTTATATCATAATCAATCGATTAATTAATTAATTAATTACTTGGAGTTATGGCGATTCGCTGAGTTTGCTGTCACTTGATCAAATTTCCGGATCCGCTATCTCGCAACCTCAAACGGGCTTATAGATATGAAATATAAAATTTTATTTCTACTAAACGCACTCAAGGCCGGGACAAAATTAACGTTAACATGCATAGAAATTATCTATTGATTTCTATAGGAATATTTTCACGCCTCGCCGATTTTTCTTTAACATAAGCCCTTAGCATCGGTGACTGTTTTAAATCCGATTTTAATGATAGTGCCTGCGCATGTCTAATGGATACGTGTTCTATTCTTTTCGTTATCTGACCATCGCTAAAATAACACGACCGGTATGTCTAGGGGAGAGGCTATGAAACAGCGATACGAAGGTATAAAAGCGCATTTCGAAAGAAGGCGCGGTATCGCAAAATCTATGTTATTTTCTTCCTATAGCTATTGTGGGAATATTTAAAGTAGGAGTATTATTGGAAATTGGTTCAGGCTAAGGGTAATTTGTAAATCTCCGTTTTCGTGCGCTATGTAAAGTATCATATACATTAACACCGACAGGCATGCGCCCACAGGCACGCACAAGTAGTCAAGAGTTGGCGATCACTCCTTAATTTTAGTAGTGCCGTATATACTCGCCTATAAGTCGATCCGCCTATAAGTCGACCCCCCAACTTTGGCCGGCGAAATCGTGGTTTTGCTCTTGACCCGCTTATAAGTCGAGGGTGGAGTTTGAGGGTGCTACCCCTTCTTCAGTCATTCACGGCGATCGGCCGCTATTATAGTTTTGATGGGAAACTTACTCTATGTTGTATTCTAATAAATGTGACGAACGCAAAATGTGTTGATTATATTTTTTTTGCAATTATATAAGGCCTATCCATATATAGATATGTGCCATCAAAGACGTCTGAAGGTACGTATCAGTATATTTTTACTGCCCAAAACTTTTAATTTTTATTGAACCGCCTGTAAGACGGGGGGTAGACTAAGGATGGAAATTTTGTCTTTAAAAACCGTCTTATATGCGAGTATATACGGTATATATATATATATTTATATATACACACACACACCCTTATCGCATTCCTCTAGGCTGGGTACAGAACCAGAAGGCACTAGTGAAGAGCAGTTATGGTATGCTAAGAAGTTGTACTCATCAGCGTTTCATCCAGATAGTGGTGAGCTTGGTAATGTGCTGGGTCGCATGTCCTTCCAGGTGCCTGGCGGTATGATCATCACAGGATGCCTGCTCCAGTTTTATAGGTTCATTTAAGTCTATGTCAATTATAACTGCCTGCATTGCTATGATTATTACATCTACTGTTTCCAGTGAGTTAGTTTTAACATTTAGTAACATTTAAATTACTTTTAGAAAATTAACGCGGGATTTTTCAAGATTCCTGTCATCTAGTAATATGGATACTACTTACACACAGATAGATGAACCAGTCACACAGACTTGTCTCATTTATAAATATTAGATACAACCCAAATACTATAGAGATGGTTTGCCAATATGAATAGAAATGATAAAGCCTTATTAATAACTAAGGTAATGATTAATGCAAATATTGACTTATTCTAATTTTTGTTGCTGCAGAAATCATATATTGAGATTGTTATTAATGGAGGGCATTACTCTTTCCAATAATAACGTTAACAGCAAACATGCCAGCGTCAACATGACAATATTGGGCTTGGCTAGTCTTACACTCTAGACAAGACACAGTCTAGTCTTATAGGCCGTTTACACTCAGATATTTATATCCGACAGAAATTTCACCGCGTTTGCACTTGAATACACTCGACACAATATCTGCGCTGCGAATGTTGTCACGTGACATACTGTAGTTTCCATAATGGCGGCGTGCTGTGCGCCACACTCCGATTACTTTCCTCCTAACAAAACCGACGATGACAATGATTCTGGACCTGAATTTCCAATTGTGACAGCAGGCGTAGTCGGAGCATCGACTGAACTACTCATAGCGTCTAGAAAAAGGCGACGAGGTACAATATGGCCACGTCGGTTGCTTTTTTAGCATCAAACATTTGATTTCGTTTCGCCAGCCATTTTTTAGCACAACTCAGAAGGGAAGTACAGCGGCGCATTTCATTGGCCAATCCGTGACATTTATCACACAAAATAGAGCACGCTCTATTCCGTGAAATACGCGTTTTCGGCGTTAATCGGTGACATTTTGTTAACAATGCGTGCTACAAATATTTATGTCAGATATAAATATGCGAGTGTAAACGGCCTGTTACACACTGCCCAACTAGATTTTTTCGAGGGCCTCATTGGCAACTGCTGACTGTTCTGAGTCAACATATGTCTATGTTGCTATTTGAGTAGCGCTGCTGTAGAGTGCAAGTCACACCAGCCACCAGACACAATGCCCGGGCTGGCGATGTGAATGTCTTTGTAAAGCTCTGCCTCTTGCTTTATGCAATCATGCTCGTCAAGGCATTTATTACACACTGAAGTAATGAGATCAGTTAACGTTGTGTTTTGTGTTTTCACAGTCGTGGACTCGCAGTTGTATCATTTGTTGTCTCAAGTCAGCGTAGGCATTTCGAGGATAGCAGTTATATAACATGCCTTTATGTTAACATGCATTGAAACTGTGTAGTTTAGACTCCACGATGAACGTGATGACGAGTGAAGTTGCTCAAGTCGCGTCTGTCTAAGTTAACTGGAGTAGCCATACGTAGTGTGGTTCTTTGAATAAGTGGAGAGCAATGTACAGAAAAAACCTATATCTCTGATGGGATGTTTTTTCTGTGCATTTCGTTCCTTTTTTAAGTCTGTTACAGTTCACATAGTTCAGGATTTTTCAAGGTCTCAATCCGGCCCGTCAAAACTATAGTTGGGCAGCCCTGCTGTAGAGGATACGAGGGTAGGCTGAAAAGTTCATAGACCGACAATGATGTTTTTTCCAAATGAGTTTGTTTGGTTGCTGTTTTTCAACATAGTCCCCTTTATGCTCTATACGCTCTACACACTTGGTCCGGTGATGTAGGAATGCTTGGATACCTGCGGTATAGAAGACCACAACTGGATCACTGAAAAACTGAACATGGCACTTATGACGATGTTATTGGTTCAATATCTTTTGCCAGCCAAATGTAAATCATTGGGGGGGGGGGGGTTCTCCCCTAATGAATCCACCCTATCAGTATGGATGTCCTTTGGAGCCAAGCATTTTATAGCCAGATCCTTGATAACACCAGAGTGCCAAAATATGTCCATTTTCTTCTGAAGCTGCAGTACACACGCGGTGATACTGCACAAATGATTCATAAATGGGAGTACACTGGAAGCAACTGCGCGCTTACTCACCACAATGACTCAATAATCATGTGATAACCATGTATATGAAGGGGATGTTTCTTCTTTTTCAACTAATAATGTCAACAGATGTTTTGGTTTTGATCAGCATGTTTTGATCATTTCCCAATATTGCTTCGTAGAACCAACACAGCTGTGATATTCTGGCAGTGGGTGAACCAATCCTTCAATGCCCTTGTCAACTACACTAACAGAAATGCTCAATCAGGCATCACCACCAAGTTAGTAATTGTTTGGTTTTATACTATGTATGTATGTATTGTAATTCATTGGTATTGCGTAGTATGTGCTTGCAGGTTTGTATTATGTTTTGTATAAGTGTGTACTTTGTAGTGTTATTAGTATGTATTGCATAAAGGTAAAGATATTTTTATAATAAGCCATCCCCTCACGCATGAAAAGCAGCACTTTTAACCACTGCACCACTGGCGCCAATGTTTGATTTGTAGTGTGTACTGTTCATTGTGTAGCGTGGTAGATATCACGGACTAAGTTATGTCACTTATGTGTATTATTCGTATGTAATGTACTGCTTACAGACAGATTGGTGTTGCATATGGCAGCGCCACGACCAGTGCTGTAGTCACTGCAATTAGCCTGAAGAGCACCTTAGCTCGGGTTAGGTTCACATACAGCTAAGATTTGTTGAATATTTAAAATGTGTGTATGATTAGTGATTTCACTCCTGATACGATAATTTCTTGTCACTTCCTGGTAAACCATCAGACATATATAAAATTATCATTTTTTGTCAATCTTTTTGGGCATTTCACAAATAGTGTTTTCTTTCTGTTCCCAGGAGACAATATCAACTGGCTTTTAAAAAATATTCCATAACAACTTTACAAGAGTCTTCCTTTAGTATAAAAAGAAAAAAAAATGGATGTCATTTCAGAGGGCTCCTCCCTTGATGCAGAGATTTGTTCCATTCGCTGCTGTCGCTGCGGCTAACATGGTCAACATCCCACTCATGAGACAGAGGTACCATCAGGCTTGTTTGTATATGGCATCCCAAACTTTCTTCAAATCAAACTCCCATTCTGGTGGGCTTTGCTTGCTGGTGTATCTGTATTAATATTGCACACTCATTAGTTTGTCAAGACAGAGAGCTGATTAGGATTTGGGACTGATCATCAGAGTGCTCATGACGTATATGTGTAGTATGTATGTAGTATGTATGTATGTAGTATGTATGTATGTATGTATGTATATATCTATGTAGTATTTATGGGTGTAGTATGTATGTAGTATGTATTTAGTTATAGGCTGCTACCAGGGTAATCATTGTCTTGGCCATTCTTTGTCTTCTACAAAGCTAGCCTACTGATTTGGTTAGCCTGACTTATAAGGGGTGGGGAAAAACACCTACTGTGAAACACGTACTGAGTCTGGGCAGGCAATTGACCGTTCATTCATGCCACTTGTTCCAAACGTCTACAGACAGGTTACATATGTCACGCACACCACTGAGTGTATAGTCATTTACAAAGGGATGATGACATAGCGGGAGGTAGGCGATATAGAGACCATCCATAGAGCATCTCAAGCACCGCCACATCACGTGTAATCTTGCGGGTGAGAGTGCGGGCTCACTTGTTAGAAATATGGCTTGGATATAGATTAGTGGTTCATTCTAAAATTAATGGTTGAAGAAAATTAACGATTAATTGATTAATTAACCTTTAAATTCTGGAGCCTTAATTTTTAATTATATTTCCTTTATCTGTGATTTTACTGTTTCTGTCTCATTTAATTTTGAATCATTTATTACCCAGTTTGATTTTAAACTATATTTCTACTTAATCATAGTAACCGTAAATTTGTAAAGTGTCTGATAGCCATGTGTTAAAATTACTAAAATCTCATTTCATTTTATCAAAGAACCACACTGAAAGAACTTTGACTGTCAAGAACCACACTGAAAGAACTTTGACTGTCAAGAACCATACTGAAAAGGCTACCCAGACTCGGATGGGCACAGGGCTTTAAGGCGTTTTCTGCCTGAAAAATGTCACAGGTGCTGGCTAGAGGGGGGATCGAACAGGGAGCAGGGTCCTCTGGATTCAAACTTAAGATCTGTAACCACTATGCTCACTGCCCTCCTAAGGTATATACATAGACTGATGTGGCATTCATTTGAAGAGTGAGTGACTTCTGTTTGAGACACTGGCTTGACCACATGTGTACATATTATACAAGTGAGGTTGGTACATAGTGAGGTTGGTACATAAGTGAGGTTGGCAGTACCAGATAAGTGAGACCATCCATGTGTGTCACTCACCATGAAATATATGGATTTTTTTCTCACCGAAAACATCTCAATGCTAGTCATCATAATGTTGCACTATGCAAATGTAACAATATTTGTGCAGTGAGTTGATCGACGGTATCGCAGTGTTTGATGAGAATGGGAACAGACTCACCGAGTCCCGCGTGAGTTACAATACTATATAAAAAGCCTTAGACTAGCAATATACCAGATGGTACAATAAATAGTTTTTGTTTAAAAATCAAGCAAGAATTAGAAGCAGGATTTTTTATTTTATTATTCATTATTTACCTACTATCATTTATTTATTTGTGCATTAAACATTTCGCTGCTTCCATGCTGTGTTATCGGTGCCCCACACTAATGTCAATGTATGTATTTAACACTTAAATAATGTTTTTAGTGCAACTTAACTCATTATCTTATGACAATGAAATTAAATTGTATTGAAATGGAAGAACGAAAATAAATGAAATGAAATTTATTTGATTCACTTATACTTATGAGTTTAGCTGTCAAACACGCTGTGCAGAAGTAAAAACTACAATAGCCTGATCCTGTAATGTAATCGTTGATCTATTCATAGGCCTGAGTTATATACAATAAACTACATGTACAGTATATAAATTACAGAGGACAATGTTTTAAAACTTTTGTAACATTAACTGTAAAACATTAAAAATGATAAAAATTATTAATAATAAATGTACAGTTTATGGCCCGGTGTATCTCACCAACACATCATTCCCAATTATCATTCACCATGATCATATTTGTCTCTAGTCTTTGTTATGTAATCACTGTACTTGATGCCATAATTATTCTGTTTTGCGTAATCTCTTTATAATTTGAAAAGGATTATTTTTAGTATTATGTATTGATAATTTTATCCAATGAATTTTTACGCCATGGACCTTTTTTATTATAAATATATATTTTCATAATATTTTAATAGCACATATAACATTCCGTTACCATTCTCGCTTACAATGTGGATTGCCTATTATTTACTCAGGAATTTGATGAAGCGCTGCGCCCCTGACATTCATTATTCATTATTCACCTGCTCCATAGGCTGTTGTTGAGGCTTGTGTCCATCAGCTGTAAATATCGACCCTTTTGTCTCCTAACATCGGTCCTACACCTAATAAGAAAAAATAGATAAATATATTAGAAATTATCTAGATATGATTGATATGATTGAAATGATTGAGATGATTGAGATGATTGATATGATAGATATGATTGATATGATTGATATGATTGATATGATTGAGATGATTGAGATGATTGATATGATTGATATGATTGAGATGATTGAGATGATTGATATGATAGATATGATAGATATGATAGATATGATTGATATGATTGATATGATTGAGATGATTGAGATGATTGAGATGATTGAGATGATTGATATGATTGAGATGATTGATATGATTGATATGATTGATATGATTGAGATGATTGAGATGATTGAGATGATTGAGATGATTGATATGATTGATATGATTGATATGATTGAGATGATTGAGATGATTGATAGGATTGATAGGATTGAGATGATTGAGATGATTGAGATGATTGAGATGATTGATAGGATTGATAGGATTGATAGGATTGATAGGATTGAGGTGATTGAGGTGATTGAGATGATTGAGATGATTGAGATGATTGAGATGATTGATATGATTGAGATGATTAGATATGATTAGCTATGATTAGCTTGTTGGCGTATGACGTGCTCATTGTCCACAGTAATGAATCAGTACTGTACTTGTTGCACTATTATTGATATTGATATGGAAATTATCTCGCCAATGACACACGCTGGGATTTTTTTGCATTTTTTGCAATTTTTATCTTTTTATTGAATGTTCTCCCTTTGCATTGTATATAGTATTTTGTTGTATTGATAACATATGCAACTAGAGATTTTAGGATTGTATCGCATTTGAACATTGCCCCCATCAGCCACTCCAATTACCAGTCCGATGCTGTAATAATGAAAATAGAGGGAGCCATTAAGTTGGAATTCTCTAATTATTAGATGCATTGTAATAAATAAAGTAATTTATTGTTCTTGAACAGTATAAAAGGGTATGTCTTGTAGGCTGTTGTAGATTATAAATGTACAGTATATTGTATATTGAGTATTGGATCATTAACCATGGAATCAAAAATGTTACCGAACAATGTGTTAATTAATATGTTCATTTTGTCTGATTGTGAATAGAAGTGAACTTACTAATTCACTTTAGGAGATATAATTTGAATGGGCGGTCGTCCTCTGAGGGTGTAGCAGCTAATGGTTTTTCATGAAGCAATATTGATGATAAATGATGACTGCCTTACTCTGGGACAGCGCATGCAGAAACAATAAATGCGATTTAGACAGGCTTCTCGAGAGTGAGTCTGTAGCGCCTGCGTATTATACCGGTCTGTTTATGGGTTTATGAAGCTATTAAGGCTCAACAAGACACCAACTATACCAACGGCTTCTCTATATATTGTGGTATGTATTGTGGTAGTATTTTACTATAATATGCTGTCATTTGCCATTCACTATGATATACTAACTGTACACAATACATTTTACCTAGTCATTTGAAGTACTGATATGATTTAACGAAATGTAGTTAGTTGGGTGTGGTTCCTTATTGCACCTGTTATATATCAGTTCAATTTATGGGACATTTGTTTAGTTTTTACAAAACTTTAGTAATGCCAACACGGAGGATTACTGTAGATTTCTTTATACCACGTTTTTTGTCATAGCATTCCTCCTCACTAAAGTAATTGTCGGTGGTATTCTGACAGTATATGTTACATTTATTCACTTCAATCAGACATGCGAAATGCTTTTCTGCCAGGGCAATCAAGCTGACAATGTCATGCAAGTTTTGGCCACATAAACAATAAATTTCTAATTTTATGCCGTGTTATATTTCTTTATCATAGTAATGTGCAATGTCACACAATATTATAAATAACTTGACTGTGGTACATATTTTGTTGTTGGACAAATCATACATGGCCAATTGGTTACACTTCTCACCTGCTGAACGATTTCGAATATCTGGACATGATTATATCCAATATTTTGTGGGGATCTTTTACTAATATTTAAGATTGGTGACTTTAATAACCATCCATTTTTTATTTTTAACGCACTATTTCCTGTTACTTTTGCAGAATATGGTTGAGTGTTTGTTGAGTCCATTCCACAATGCATTGATTGTGACAATTCTCACAGTAATACTGCTTAAAACCAGCCTAGTGACATGTGCGCTCCACAACAGAAGTCGTCATGTGCGTGGTAAGTGCTCTATCTACATTATGTCTGCTTTTAGAAACTCAGTTTCATAAATTGTATGTGTTGAAGTGAATAGGACACTATGCATTACACTTCAATGAAAAATATTATTATTATATTTAACAATAAGAGATAAGAGACAGAGAGAATGACTGATACTTTAACAAAGAAACGGCTATTTACTGAATCTTCAGTTTTTTATTAAAATACAACTTCAATAAACAAGTCTTATTTGTGGCCATGGCAACAAATATTATTTCTCTTCAATCATTTTCATTAACACTCAAGCCTAGACCTACAACTCGATTCTTCACCCTCTCAGCTGGACTCCTGCTTCTCATCACAGGTTCACTATTGTTTTTATACACAAGAAGTGATATAAACAGTGTTCGAATTGTAAGTACGGTAAAAATCAACTTCACTAAAAAGCATAATCTTGTGAAAATGAAGGCCCGAAATATGGCATAGGTATGTGTTCATGATTATAATATGAGTACATCCAAGGTTTTGTAAATACCTTTTATGCTGTTTTTAATTAGAATTGATGGTTCTGTCCATTAAAATTGGAATTTGTGAAAAATGTCATTTTGTAATCGATCAAGCAGCAATAACATGTAGGGGGGGTCAAGATTCATTGGACCACCCTGTATATAGACTCATATGTCAACATTACATTACAATAAGTGGTATGAATGGACAATGGTAAACAGTCTGCCCAGCCCCAGTGGTTTGTGTTGCAGTGATTTTGATGTGTTCATTGTGTTAACTACTGTATATCGGCTATAAAAAAGTTAAAGATGCCTTAGCCAATGAGGTAATTTAAACCTATATGGCTATATGTGGGTCATTCCATGAGAATTGCGTTTTTAGACCACACATTTAAATAAAGTATGGACATAGCTCACTGTAAAAATTATTTATATCATAGGTTGCTCTTGGGTATCCACTGTACGAAACAAATCAGAGCAGTGCTTGAAATTGCGCATACATCTATATTTGGTAAATAACAATGCATGTATTAAAAGTGCTCGTGTGTGTATCGTGTAAATCAGTAAATTTCAATCATTCGTGATGTTAATTGTATATATCGTATTTTCAGCATCTTAGGTATGTTCTTTGGTTAAGTGCTATCTAGCCTAATTTTTGTATAATTTATTCAATTTGATCTTCACTATACCAACAAAATTTTCAAAGAACCACGTTTTTATGATTAAATGAACAAATGTAATTACAAACGATAGCGTGTGTTGTCTTTACTAATGTTAAATGGAGTTGTCTCCATTTCCTAGCTTAAAGCTGATACACAGTATTTTAGCCAATTGCGATTAAGACACAAAAATGGCGACATGTGTCTTTTTCACTTTTTTGGATTTTGTCAAAGTTTTAAAACTTGTTTTGGACTTCAGTCATCAAAAAGGACATATTTAATATGTAAATTATATGAAAAATATTATCAGAGCAAACAAATATTACAAATATATCGTAGCTTAAACTCAAGGTGACTTAAAGCGACACAATTTTCTAAATTATACAGCCAAAATGTATCGATATTGCTGAATCATATACGGCCAAATTTACAATACAAGCATAACTTTTCTAGTGAAAATGTAACAATATAATGTTACTGGCATATAGAATTTTGAGCATTGTATATTTTGTAGTTGTGTCGTTTATACTAGCTTGCTAAGCATAGGCGACTAGCTTGTTAAAGATAGGCGACATGGAAAATCGCATTTATAGTGGAATGACCCTTGTACACTTACCATACTTGTAATATCTCCTTAAGGCCTATCAGAAATTAATACAGCTCCAGTGAAAACCCTTACGATATTTACTTTGTGTATTATATGATATAAATCTTATACATTTGTGTCTTTATGATTGCTCAGCTGTAGATGGATTGCAGTCACTGAGTCGGATCATGTTTGGGGTAGCTGTGGCGATCAACGCCCTGAGCACCTTTCTGGTTATAGTGGCAATAAAAGTCCATGTACTATCTTTACTATGTACAACGGAGCCTGCTCATGTTCGCTGGGCTACTGCTACTTCTTGTGGGTCTATTGATTTTTTACTGACTAATTTCAATGATGTAATCATTGATAAATGACTTATACAGATTTATGGATATTAATTGTTAGTGTAGGCTATTCGCAAATAATAAGAAAAACTACAAAAAACTTTATGCAAAATTTTTATCCCGAAACATTGTAGTTGTTATCATGGATAAAAAAACTTGTGTTTAATGGAGAAATTTTTATTCTTTAAGATAAATGAAAAGAATAGTGTTGTACTCTGTAATACCGCCAATGGGCACTACATTGATAGTGGATTTTGGCAGAATATATGGGAAATATATTACATATTATTATGAATAGGTGCATACAGAAAAACTACAATAGTGATATACAATAAAGAGAAAGTCTTGACATTTTGACTAAAATATTGATTTAATTGATTATATTTTCTCCTATTTCAGGGTATCACGTTCATTGGTTGTTTGTTGTTTGGCGTCCAGTGGTCATAATTTCGACTGGGTTTTTGGAGTTCTAGTGTCAGTAATGGCCATGGCATCGGCTGTGTTTGTATGAGATGCCCGAAATGACACGCTTGTTGATCGGTACAGAGGAGACACGATCATCATGAATGATAACTGTCATGCTTCAGTTATTGACACATATCAATCCCGGTCTATCCACGCAAGTTCGTGATGTCCATGACACTACTAGCTTAAATGATTCATATCGCCAAAAGTTTCACTAAAGTCACGTGATTTTCCACACAATACAGAGAGAATGCTGATACTCGTGTGAGGCTGAGGTAGTTAAGTAGGAGATATTCCACGATTTCTACTACATGTAAATTATACTATTTAATAGTCTAATGTGTTTACATCATTATTTTTCCATTATCAAAACGGTTGAGAATACCCTGGGTCACTTTAGGTCATTTTAGATAAAATTAGCGTTAGTGGTGATACTACTCTATATTGGGTTACTAGAAATCGATTAATTTAATCTTAATGCATTAACTTCATTAATTTATAATGGTAAATAAGTATACTTTCACGAATGTAATTAACTCCCACGCATGAATATATATAAAATTTATTACAAGAATCATTATTATTTTTTTAATGGAAGGTTTTACATTTTTATAATGTATATGTTGCATATATAATAAATGTATATTATAAAATATATACACTATACTACAGGTTTGTATTATTTTTCGAGTGAATATCAAAATTGTTACTTTACTGTTTTTTAGCTCACCTGAGCTTATGCGTCCGTCTATCTGTCTATCAGTCCATTTCTTAAGAAATCTCAAGAACCGCTTATCGTAGAGGTCTGCCATCTGGAAGATATAGTCCTTGGGATGGTCTTTTCTAGATTTGTTCATGTGATTGTAATGGGGGTAGACAATATGGTTCTATGCATTGCTGTAGAGAAATGCACAGAAAAAATTCTCTGATGGGACTAAAGTGTCTTTGATAGCAGTGTGTTGAAAGGGCATTATAAATCAATAAAATTTCATTTCATTATCAAGATCTTTTGTCGCAAAGCTTTGCTATTTTGCAGACATTGTTCTCATGGTCTTATTGAAATTATTTTTTATTTAAATATTCAGGTGAGCATCTTGCAGCCTCTTTGGCATTTTGTTTCCATAGATATGGGAGAAGCAGGTGTGTGTGCATTTGGAAATAGGAGATGATCTGACTAGTGTGTTTGTAGACAGATGATTTTTGCAATCTGAAATCCATTTCACCCATGTATGCAAATGCCCAACCAATTATATAATGTAATGGTAAATAAGTAAAAATGGCTTATAAGCACAAAGGTCAGTGAAACTATCGTGTGTGCTGTACAGTTACATCTATCAGTGTCTTTGTCGGCTTTACCAAATGAAACTGTCCTTAACCTAGATTGAAAATGATTTAATATTATAGGTATAAATACTAGCACTAAATACACACACACTTGCCTGTATCATTTTGTTCACACTGTGATCATCTTTTACATTGTTTAAGAAACCCAATAAAATATACTACTGATGTGCAGTCTTGCAGATCAATATTTGTAGAAACAAAATTGTAGTGGTTCGGTTACATCTGTGCTTTTTGTACTATTTCATTTTTCCAACTCACTTCCTCACTCATTCGAAAGTTACACCATTTGTAGCTTCGTACGTATTTACCAATGTTTGCGCCAGTTTTGCAGCAGTTAGAATCATGGCCTTTCATGCGAGAGGTGTTCAATCCGTGTTCAAATCCGTATGAGCCAAGGATTATTCCCATGCCTTCCACAACATGCAGTGAGCAAGATGTTTGTGCATGGAGAAGGATTTGTTGTGAATTGGGTTAACTTTTGTAAGAGTAAGGGCAATATTGTTAGCGTGACAGACATTTACTACCAGTAATAAAGTAGCACTGAAACCTCACCTTCTCTTTTTCGTTTTGACAAAGAAGACTAGCTCTCTGAAGTAGGCCTAACAGAATGGATGCAAGGCTGCGGACCTATGACCCTGTAATTAATCTAAATGTTCTGGTTTATCATGGTAGTATTAGTTCGTTATGTGTTGCTGTAATTATCAGCTGTGTTTATAGTCGTGTTTTCTGATATGTATGTTGACAGTATGCTGCTGCTAAAGGAATCGGTCAAGTTGTCTTTTCTCGCATATTCATGGCAATGCCAGGCATGAGTGAGTTCTCACATGGCATATATGTACTCCTTCGCTTTATGAGTCTTGGCTATGCTTTCTGTTTCACCTCAAGTAAATAATTTATAAATTAAATTCTCTCTTCCTATCTTTTTGTCAGCTGTTAAAAGTCGACAGCCTACAGAAATACGATGGTTGATCTGAATCTAGATTTTTTAAATAATACATGCCCAGTTCACCAGAAATGAATCATTATTTCCCAATTTTCCTTCGGAATTCTTTCACATAGTTTTTAGAATAAATAAATCCACTAGCCTTCATTTTTACTTCAGTTGTTTTTTTTTGTAATAATAGTGAGCATTAATTGTAATTAACATAGTATATTTGTAACATTTATAAACAGTACTACTAATTTTTACTTAGAATTTACCTTGAGACATTAACATCAATGTAACTTTTTACTTTTTTGAACGGGTTACTATGTCACTTAGTAGACGAAGAGGAAGCAAATTGGACAGCGGAGGATTAGAATGCCAGGCATTACACATACCGTATATACTCACTTATAAGGCGCCTCACTTATAAGACGACCCCCGACTTTAGAAACACATGAGTCAATTTTAGTGTTGACCCATTTATAAGACGAGGCAAACTTTTATTCATAATACAGTACTGGAAATGTAGTAATGAGTAATGGTGGCGACGATTTTGGTTTGAGCGATACTGTGAAACGGACAAGAAACAATGAACAAACAAGTCCCCGCTACAACAATTCCTAACATAAACAGTAAAAACAACACACGCTATCAAACGGCTATGTTATACGCAGACCTGTCTATCATGCGAAACAATACCTGGAGCCTGCGGACGACGATGTGGTTTGAGATAATTATAGTCTCACTTAGAAGACGACCCCCCCCCCCCACTTTGAATCTTTTCGGTGAAAAAAGGTCGTCTTGTAAGTGAGTATATACGGTAGTGCTTGTCTGTTGTATCCTCAGGCGAGTTACCATATCTCAATTGCTCCAGTTGTTCTCGCTATAACTACTAGTGAAATTTATTTGTAGCAACGCAGGTCTTATCCATTATCAAACGTGATTTATTTGTAAGTAATGTACGTATGTGTATACACTGAATGGAAAAATTTGCTCAGTGTCATATCTATTACTACCAGCTATTTTACCGCTACTGATGGAGAGGTTGGAGAAGTTTGATTGGATGAAGAGAATCAAGGCTCTGCATGCCCCCATACAGATACTGCTGGTGGGCGTCTTGTGAGTGTCAACCTAGCCCACAGTTTTCTGGGTCAGTTAATGGTGTGTGTGTGTGCGTGCGTGTGCGTGTGTGTGTGCGCATGCGTGCGTGCGTGATAGAAGGAACGAGTGTGTGTCATTAGACATATGTTTAAGGTGGAGTATCTGGATTTATATAAACCTAGAGTGTATTTAGCTGAAAGTATACCATATTGATTAACGTGTACTTGATAGCCTGGCTGTCAAACATTCAGTATCAACGCTAGACACTTAATGACTCTGCCCATAGTCGAATGATTGTTATTTATAATTTAGTATTTGAACGTGTGAGCGGTACACCGGTGTATTCGCCAATTCTTTCATAAAATTGTAATTATGATTTTTTTTAGCTCACACAAGTATTATTCTACAAAACTAGTCTTCGGTGAATAAAGTTTTATGGTTCACCCAACATAACATTTTTCAGCAATTTTCCTGCTACATTAATTATACTGTTATTAGGCCTGGAGTACAGTCAGTACAATCATATTACAGACAAAGAAAATCGTGTCATAGTGAAAAATTTAAGGATTGAGAACTGCCCAGGGATGACTGTTACTTTAGCTTTTTTGGGGCGACGCACTTGTCATCTTTTGTAACCGAATGAGGCAGGGGTGCTTGGGTCGTCTCTATCATGTTTTTCATTGGACTTAAAACATATAACAGGGATACGATACATAGCCTGGCATTGTGGGAAGACACGCGCTGCGCCGATTATGATAGACCGCTCCTTACTATCACCTGCAGTTTTCACGCATGGATAACTCTCAGTTGTCACGTGACTCTTGAAACTCTCACTTTCGTTTGTAGAACCGCGGTCTGTGGCAATAAACTGACTCATTTATAAGGAAAATAACTATCCTCTCTATGAAAGGCATGTGACAATAACCGAACATTCTAATCTCAGTCCATTAAGTGGATTTATTTATATAGAATAAGTAATAAATGATTCAGTTCTTGAAGAATATATGACAATAGCCGAATTATTCTGTTATCCACTATGCTGGCACTTGCAGTTATCCACTAAGTGTACTGCACTGTATATGTTCTTTCAGTCTTACCTTCATGACTCCGACTGCTTGCTCCTTGTTTCCACAAAGATGGTAATTTTTGATGTATACATACATAGATAAATGTAGGTTTTTAATAAAACAGTCCGTTAATAAAAACTTATTCAAAATCTCTTTTCTTATCAATTTTTGACATGTGATCTGTATGGTATCATTAAAATTCTTATAGTAGAATTATATAATGCTATATTTAGATTTATTTTTATGATATAACTTTAAATCTAGTTTATTAGCTATATTGGCACTAGATGAGATTAATCGACTTAAAAAAATGTATATATATTATCGTGTATTTATGTATGCTTTTTAAAGAAAATTAATTCATTTCATGAACCTAACAATTTATTCCTATTTCTATATTCTATTTCTTTTATTGTATTTCAGTTCTATTCTAACTGAGCGACTCAAGATCATGGATAAGGATAAATACGAGACCCTGCGGCTGACTCACGGAGATAACATGCCACCACGACTCTATTTCAATAAAGGTCTATAATTTGAATGTTTCCACAGAAGTTGGGTGTTCTGTCAGATGTTGAGTGTAATAGAGAGGTGTTCTTGCAGAGGCTCAGTGTTCCAGAGAGGTGACAAGGCAGTTTGGCTGCCGCAGAGGTGTTACCGCAGAGATTGGGTATTCATGCACAGGTTGGCTCTTACAGAGAGCACATACAGGGCTCATACCTGGAGGTTTTTACCAGGAACAGTAACATCTAAGACTCTACGTTATACAGATGATTTGATACACAGTTTATACATGGAGGTTATAGGTTAATTGTACGATACACATGCCACTGTATTATAATACACTCGCTATTGTAAAATGCACGTTGTATGTCACTGGAAAGTCAGTAAATTGTTATTTGTAACCAATTAATTTTTACCATTGATATCTAAGTGAAATAATTTAAAAGATTATTTATTGAGACAAATCCAATGATGCTCTATCAGTGTCTCTTTGTTAGATAGTGGTGAGTGGTGACATACAAAAACAGAAGGTCAATCAGGGGGAACAATAGTAAATTTAGGATTAAAAATATATTATTCTAATAAATATTTTGGGCTAATTATTGTGTCTATTCATGATTTAGTTCTGATGAGACGCATTCTATTTAGACGCGTATCTATTACACGTTGGTCAGTGAGATCAGTGAATAACAAGGCACGTACCGTCAACACGCATATTATAAAAGTTGCTAAAAAATCAAAGATGTTGATGTTACTGTAAAGTTGTAAATAAATCAGCCATATTTTATTATCATTTCATTATTTTTATCGTAGTTCATATACAAATAAAACCTCCTGAGTTAAATCGATCTTTTGCATTTATATACATTACGTTTACAACTATTTCGCCGGATACATCAAGTTTGTCTATACTTAGATTTACAAAAGTGACCAACTGAATTTTGAAAATCATATTTATACCAACAAGACATTGTTTTTTAATATATTTTTGTTTCGGTCAAAGATAATAGTCCTTAATCATCACAAAGTTTCATTTACCTTTATTATTTCGTTGAATTTTTTATTAGACATAATCATTTCTCGGTATCAAGAAGTGTTTTCAGAGCTCTAATAATGATTGGCGCGTCTAATCAACATACATCTGAAGTAGTCACGTGTCTTAATGCACCGCGTCCAATTGAATGAGTCTACAGAAAATGTGTCGTAATGGAACGAGACACTGTCAACCAATGCCATAATATCAGGCAAGCTGTACATTGATTATAGTAACTTGCAGCTATTATCATCTCAACTGAGTGAATGCTCCAATAAGCTAGTCAAATCTAAAATACATCTCGAGCCTAAGGCCTCATAGAGCTCTACCATTTGCAGAGGTTGTTCCTGGTGTATTCTTATTTAGATTTGTTTGATGTAGCATGACTTGAACAAAAGAAAGTACTTGCCAATTTCTGCCAAATACGTTATCATCGTAAATTTTTTACAAGTGCCCGAACTTTTTTGTGAATTATTCATTCAACTCTACAAGCTTTCCCCAAAATGCAGGAGAGTGTTGACAGGCATCCTCAGCCTCCTGTTGAGGTAGCCAATGAAAGCTCTCCTAATGATGGAAGATTAATATTTTATACATCAAATCATTTGTATCAAATAACTTAGATAATGATGTATTGTTAACTATTTTAAATATTGGGAGTCTTGTCAATTTTTGTTGTGATTTATAACATCTCTGGTTTTCCTGATTGCCATAATCATACTTGTTTTATTGTGTAAAAATTACATACATTCGAAATTTGTGCATTGTATACATGTAATATAAAGCTGACATGTGTTTCTGAAGTCATTTCATGTTTACAGTTTTGGTGCCATAATATTATGGTGTTTTAGTAACAAATAGATTTATTTACATATAGATTTTTTGACATTTTATGGAAATCTAATCAAAATTTTTGTAACATGTTCTTCACACCATCATGTTTTGTGTTTACGTATTACTGAACCTCTGGATAGATTCTCATGGATAGATCTGTGTGTCTTCCGTATAGTACCTTGTGTATTTGATTAGGATGTTATTTATTTTTGCTTATGCATTTAAGCCAAATATCAGTTACAATACAGTAAACTTTGATGCGGTTCACAACCAGTTTTTGCCATTTTTGTTACACACCTCGTCAGGAAAGCACAGTTGTCATTAGGTGCACTAGGCCGTAGTTTGTAGTTTATCCCTAGTGTAGTATTATCTAGTGTGCTGTATTTTGTATAAAAATAGCAAATCAAACATTTGAATATAGAGGTAAATAATGTGTCCATACACCACATATATACATTGGTTTAAATAATGGTCACCCGATGAAGTACAGTGTTTATGCGAGATTGTGGGATAATATAGTGATCAATAAAATTAGAAAGTCTATACAACAGGTGTTGCCCTTAATCTCTCGAACTACTTATTAGACTAACACGGCTACCAACCCCTACACTTACACATATACATTATATTCTATAAATTTTTCATAAAATGTAAGAATTATTTCAACAAGTTTTACATAAAATATATCTCAATTGCAATAGTGTTATTTCTATTAGGTATTATGTGAATGATCCATCAGTATCGATATATAAGCTAAAAGCTAAAAATCGTCTGTTTAGCGCCCCATAATCTGTAGGGTGTAGAGGGCCTCAAGTAATAACAGTATTATAAATTATGAGGTGGCAAATATAGAAGATACCCTAAGATATACCGGTAGGTGATACAAGTTAATGAGCGGTAAAGCTGAGCCTTAGTCTTTTTCTCATTTTTCAGGTGAGCGTCTTGAGGCCTCTTTGGCCTCTTGTTTAAATGAAACAAACTCGCATGCAACGTACTAAAGAGACAATAATGTCATTATTCCAAAATGCAGTTTATGAATGGTGCTTAGGTGTGAATTTGTAAATTCTAGAAAAATCCGCATGGCAGAATAAATTACACTGTTATCATTATGTATGTTGTATAGTTACTATATGTAGTAGTACTAGTAACATAGTGATTGTAGAACTTTGTAAAAAACATGAAACCAGCAAGTCATTACCTGAAAATTTGGATGTTTACAAAGATGCGCCTTAAATACATAAAATTCATTTTCTATGCGTCCAAAACAAGAATCATTGTGTTGTTTGGTTGGGGGGGGGGGGCGTCCACATGTTGAATAAGAACAATTCTTAGTTTCAGGTATTAAAGTTGACTTGTGTATGTAGCCTATTTAACGTAACATGCCATGAAATGAGTTTATTTATGACGCAGTTTGTTAATACAAATTACACAGTTTGTCAGTCTTATAAGAGGTATGGGGTTTTAGTGCATTTCTCTCGAGTGAGTATTAATTGTAATTAACATAGTATATTTGTAACATTTATAAACAGTACTACTAATTTTTACTTAGAATTTACCTTGAG
>WURV02068116.1:0-21252 GCA_011762755.2 Epimenia babai | reverse complement strand
ACTATAACTCGTCACAGGTTTTTATTTAAAGCTGCTGGTCAAATTATAAAAATCCTTATATAGAAGAATAAAAGATCGTCGGCGCCCACGTCGGCCACAAGCTTGTTGATCTCTGCGCTCGACATTTGCGCCGCTTGCACCATGCCCAAGTTGCCGAGCACAAGCGCACTGGGCGCCTGGCTGCGTACTTGGTAACTATTGGTCGCGTCAGGCCGGACGGCCATCGCGCGCTGGCTGCCCAACCCAAATGCATAGCCGCGCCGCTCCGCCACCTCCGCCAACTGGGCGTTGATCTTGCCCGCCTCGCTGGTGCCGCCAGTCATGGCAGCAATCAAGAGTGGAAAGCGAAGTTCCTTTCCCAAACAGCTGGAACTCGTGTCCAGTTCGTCCGCGTGCACTTCCGGCAACGCTTCGTGCACCAGATGAAGGCAATCGAAGAGCGTCCCCTTTTGGCGAAAGGCCACGTCCTCGTGAACAGTGAGTTGAATATGGTCCGTCTTGCGCTGACCGATTTCCGAAGTCATGGGCTGTTGATTCACCAGTGGGGTGGCGCGGCAGTGGCCACCGGCAAGTGGGAGTGAAAGGCACTGTCTGGCGCCTTTGGCCGCAAAGATCAAGTACCACCGCCTCCCAGCGCCCGGCAGCTCGCATAGGATGCGCCATGCAGCGGGCCAAGCTGCGAGCAGCTGGCAAATGAGGTGATTTCGGGCAAGCCATTGACAAGCTGGTAGCAACTGGCACAGGTGTGTCTGGGCCGATTGTTGTGTCAGCCCGCACCTCTATGAACCCCGCGACACCCGCTTCAGAAGACCCGTTCCTGCTCCAGCTCAAGACCACCAAAGCTGAGGTGGAAGAGCGGCTTGTGGGCCAGTTCGACGAGGCGGTAAGTGCGCGCTCAAAGCTTGGCGAGGATGTCGCCGCGATGGTGAGCGCCTGCCGAGACCTTTCCATGCGGGGAGGCAAGCGGCTAAGGGCAGCGCTGTGCGTCGCAGGCGCCGTGGCCGTGAGCCCAGACGCCGGGCTGAACGCAGCCTATTGGGGTGGCGTCGCCCTGGAGCTGCTTCAAAGCTACTTGCTTATCCATGACGATTGGATGGATCAGGACGAAGTAAGGCGGGGCGGACCAGCAGCCCATGTGCTTCTGCGGAAGCACTTTTCGGACCGCCACTTGGGGGATTGTTCCGCCGTTCTCGCGGGGGATTTTCTGGCAGGTATGGCACTAGAGGCGCTCCTGAACGCTCCAGCGCCTGCCCCCCACCTGCACGGGGCGTTGGTTCACTTTGCCCGCATCCAGCAAACCGTCGTATGCGGTCAGCAGCTAGACATGGCGCCGAACGTGGACGATGTGGAGCTTATCCATACACTGAAGACAGGCAGCTATACCGTCGAAGGGCCGCTGCTCTTGGGGGCGCATCTGGGGGGCGGAAGCGCACAGCAACTGACCGCCCTCAAAGCCTACGCCAAACCAGTGGGCATCGCGTTTCAACTGCGAGACGATTTGCTCGGTTGTTTGGGGGAGCCCTCGGTGACAGGCAAGCCATTCGCCACCGATCTGCGCACGGGCAAGCACAATGCTCTCGCTGTTGCCAGCCAATCCCGCCTGACGGGCGGAGCAAAGGCGCGCTTCGATGCGGTATTCGGAAATGCCGACGCCCGCGAACCGGAGCTACGCGCTGTGGTGGAAGACTTGATTGGCTGCGGCGCAGTGGCAGTGATCGAAGCCCGCATTGCCCACTTGGCAAAAGCGGCCCAGAGCGCCCTTTCGGGTGGTTCATTTTCTGCGGCAGGCGTGGCCCAATTGCGGGCAGCTGCTGAGACCCTAACGATGAGAAAGAAGTGAGCGCAAAAGCATCCGGCAAAGTGATCCTATTGGGCGAGCACGCGGTGGTTTACGGTCACCCGGCCCTCGCCCTCGGAATCGATCGAGGCGTACGAGCTTGGGTCCACCCAAAGGAAGAGGGGCCCTCCCAACTGCACTTGAGTGGGCTGCGACCGGTGGACGCCGGCGATGGTCCCTCGGACCTAAGTCGCGCCTACCAGCGGCTGCTGAGTGCCTGCCCTCCCCCAACACCGGTGGACGTAAAGGTGGACGTACAGTTGCCCGCCGGCTCCGGGCTGGGCTGCTCAGCCGCCCTGGGCGTAGCGATCGCCAAGGCCCTCGCGTCCCATCAAGGCGAGCGGCTCGACGAAGACGCCGCTGCGGCAGCTGCAAATGAATGGGAGCTCGTGTTCCACGGCAACCCATCAGGGATCGACGCCACCATCGCCTCCCACGGGGGCGCGATTCTATTCACTCGGGGTGAGCCCGCAGTGCAAATCGGCTTTCCGAACCCCTTGCAGCTGGTTATCGGACACACGGGAACCGCTTCCTCCACACGCGCAATGGTCAAGTCAGTGGCTACCCTCAAAGAGCGTAAGCCCGAGGTGGTCCAAAAGGCCTTCGAAGGCATCGAAGCCCTTGTTCGCAATGGCCGCATCTGTCTTGAAAAGGGCGAGATTGAAGCCTTGGGGGAGCTGATGCACCTCAACCAGATGTTGCTGGCGGGCCTGTTCGTGTCCACGCCAGAAATCGAGCGCATGTGCGAGCTGGCTCGCTCAGCGGGAGCGGCAGGTGCCAAGCTCACGGGTGCCGGCGGCGGCGGGTGTGTCGTGGCACTGGCCAAAGACGATGGCAAAGCCATCGCGAAGGCTTGGCGAGGCGAGGGCTTCGACGCGTTCACTTCGCAGGTAACACCTCGATTTTGGAACGCGCCCGCATGCACCCACCACCACGGGCCTGGGCACGGCCTATGAGCGCCCCTCGAAAGGTCACCGTCGTGGCCCATCCCAATATCGCCCTCGCCAAGTACTGGGGCAAGGTACCTGGTCTGGACAACGCGCCGGCGGTGCCCAGTCTATCGGTAACGCTAGCGGGAATGACCACCACCACCCGCGCTTATTTTGACTCAACGCTCAGCGAAGATTCATTCCAACTAGACGGAAAAGCCGCCAGCGGTCGCCCACTGCAGCGCGCAATCGGTCTGCTCGATCGCATTCGCCGCGAAGCTGGAATCAGCGCCCACGCGAAGATTATCTCCGAAAATGACTTCCCCACCGCCGCCGGCTTGGCCTCCAGCGCTTCTGGCTTTGCGGCCTTGGCCCTCGCAGCTGCCCGGGCGGCCGGTTTGGACAAGGACATGGCGTGGGTAAGCGACCTGGCCCGGCGCTGTTCGGCATCTTCGGCGCGCTCGCTCTTTGGGGGCTTCGTCGAGTTGCGAGCAGGTAACACTGGCGACGATGCCAACGCCCTGCATCCGGCTCGCCAGGTCGCGCCAGAGAACCACCTTCCCCTTTGCGTACTGGTAGCGGTCACGTCCGACGAGCAGAAAAAGGTGCCCTCCTCCGGCGGTATGAACCACACCGCCGAAACCAGCCCCTATTTCAAAAGCTGGTGCCAGCATGCGCCCAGCTTGTTTGAAGAGATCCGCACGGCACTATTGGCAAAGGATCTTCCCCGAATGGGCGACGCTTTGGAGGCAAGCAGCTTTGCCATGCACGCTAGCGCCATCGCAGCGAGGCCCAGCGTGCTCTACTGGAACCCGGCGAGTGTAGGCGTCTTGCAACGGGTTCGCCAACTGCGCGAACAAGGCCTTGGAGGCTGGCTCAGCATGGACGCCGGGCCCCACGTCAAGGTTTTTTGTGCCCCCGGTGACGCCCCGAAACTCAGCGCCGAACTCGCGCAGATCCCGGGCGTTCTACGGGTTTTGCGCACATCGCCTGGCCCGGGCGCCCGGGTGGTAAACGAAGGGGCTCATGCGCAGTAGCGCCCCGGGAAAACTGGTTGTCTCTGGAGCCTACGTGGTCCTCGATGGCGCGCCCGCCTTGGTCGCGTCGGTTGGGGCCTACGCATTTGGGGACGCCTCGCGGCCCGCCGTCATCCGTAGCCCGGAACACGACGCGGCCTTCGGCACTCAACACCCTCCCTACGTGGACAGTTC
This sequence comes from Epimenia babai, assembly GCA_011762755.2. Lineage (NCBI taxonomy): Eukaryota > Metazoa > Mollusca > Solenogastres > Cavibelonia > Epimeniidae > Epimenia > Epimenia babai. Next base: position 17,275 of record WURV02068116.1, on the reverse strand, counting down.
CCAGATGCGAACAGCAGGCGGGCGAAAGCTCGGGGTGGGTAGCAGCGCGGCGAGCCTGGTGGCGGCGATTGGGTGCGCATTGTGGGCGAAGGACCCCCGCCTGAGCGTGCAAGCATGCCGCACCCGCGTCGCCAATGCGGCCTACGCCGCCCATCGCAAAGCCCAAGGGGGCGGTAGCGGCATTGACGTCATAACCTCCACCTGGGGCGGCGTGCAGCGCTGCAAACTCGAAGCAGCAGGAGGGCCTCCAACCCACGAGAGCGTGCGTTTGCCGAAAAGCCTGCGCATCGAGATTTGGACCTGCCCTCAAAGCGCGAGCACCAAGGCACTGCTCAAGCCGGTGCGGCGCCTAAAGCAGACCGAGCCCGAGCAATACAAACAGCTGCTGCGCTCAGCCTACGCTGGGGCGCGCCAGTGTAGTCGCGCCGTGGACGAAGGCAGCAGCCGCGGGTTCTTGCGGGGCCTCCATCTTCAGGCTCAAGCCATGCAAAAACTCGGCGCAACCACCGCCACACCCATCTTTACTCCTGCCATGGTTGAACTATCCCAACTAGCGGATAAAGAAGCCGCGGTCTTCTATCAAGCAGGCGCCGGTGGGGGAGATGTGGGCCTCTTCGCAGGCCGCTCCCCCAGCTCGGCGAAGTTCCGTAAGCGAGCGCTGGAACTTGGCCTCTGCCAAGCCCATTTGGACGTGGGCGTCGGCGGCCTCTTGCCAACTAACAAGCGCCCTCCTACACACCATCGCGGTGGGGAAAACCGGCCCGGTAAAGCCAAGCGTCGTTGACGCACTGCGGCGCTGCAAGCCAACGACTCCACTTGCAATTTTCCTGTTCTTGGCTTCCAAAAAAGACACAATCCGCCGAAGCTCCCAAGAGCCTCCCCACGCACGCCCAGCCCTTCAGGCACAAGAGGATCATGCCAGCACGCACTTCGCGCCTACCCGCTTTCTATAAGATTCCCGTTCCCGAACGCCGCGCTGCGGTTGCCGACGCCACCGGGGTGTCCGCCGAAGAGATGGAGCGGGTATTGAGCGATGGGGGCCTGGAATGCGAAGTAGCCGATAAATTCGTTGAGAACGTCATTGGCACGTACGCGCTGCCTCTGGGCGTGACCCTCAACCTGCGCATGAATGGCCGCGATTACGTTGCGCCCATGGTGGTAGAGGAACCAAGCGTCGTGGCCGCCGCGTCCAACGCCGCCAAGATGATTCGCGCCGGAGGCGGGTTTACCGCTGAATCGGACGATCCCATCATGATCAGCCAGGTGCAGGTTTACGACGTAAAGGATTCGGCAGCTGCCATCGAAGCCATCGAAGGTGCCCGCGAAGAGTTGATGACCATCGCCAAAGGCGCCGTGCCCGGATTGATGAACCGCGGCGGTGGTCCCCGGGGCTTTGAGATTCGGGATTTGGGCCACGAGATGGTGGTCGTGCACTTCCACGTGGATTGTCGCGACGCCATGGGTGCAAACCTTGTGAACACCATCGCCGAAGCGGTGGGCGACCGGGTGGCAGAACTCGCCCAAGGCAAGCTGGGGCTAAGGATCCTGTCCAACCTCTGCGACCGCCGCAACGTGCGCGTAACGTGCCGAGTGCCCGCAAAGGTCTTGCGTACGGCGAACCTGCAGGGCCCTGAGGTGATCGACGGCATCGTCAACGCCTCCCGCTTTGCAGAGGTGGACCCTTATCGCGCCGCTACCCATAACAAGGGCATCATGAACGGCATCGACTCGGTGGTCATCGCCACGGGCAACGACTGGCGAGCCGTCGAAGCCGGGGTGCACGCCTACGCCGCCCGCTCCGGCACGTACGCGCCTTTGGCCACTTGGCGGGGCACCACGGACGAGCAGGGCGAACGCTGGCTTGAGGGCCAGATCGAGGTGCCCTTGGCCCTCGGAACCGTGGGCGGAACCTTGCGGGTTCACCCTGCCGCCCGCATGGCCTTGCAACTCATGAGCATCGACTCGGCCCAGGAGCTCGCCATGGTGGCCGCCTGTGTCGGTCTAGCTTCCAACCTAGCGGCGGTCCGGGCACTAGCAACGGACGGCATCCAAAGGGGACACATGGCCTTGCACGCTCGCTCGGTGGCCGTCGCTGCGGGCGCGGAGGGCGCGGAAGTAGCCAAAGTCGCCACGATGATTGTGGAGGCCCGTGAGATCACCCTCGAGGGTGCCGTGCGGGCCCTAAGGCTCTGTCGGGGCGAGCGGCCCCCCACGGCCGTTCCCAGTGGCAGCGCTGAATAGCGAATAGGTCCCCAGCAGCGAAGCTGGGGGCACAAGTGAATCCTCTCGCTGTGATGAGTGGCAGCCTAGATGGTTGCCGCTTTTTCGTTTAAGCAAGCGCCAACGTGGCTGCAAAGGTCAGCGATAGAAACGTCAGTGAATACGCTTTAGCAAGATGTCGTACCCTGCGACCAATGCGGTATCTTTGCTTTTGCGAATATCCGCGGGCACATTCTTGGAAACGCCCATGCGGTCAAGGCGCTCTTCCCCGGGCCGCGGCGGCCCTTTTGGCTTCTTCGGAACAGGCTTATCCTTTAGTTTCCGGAGGCTTGGCTTCACTTCCCGAACGCCCTTCAAGGGCTCAATGGGAAGATGGCCATCCAAGTCCGCCTCCCGCACAATGCCATCGCCCACTTTCGCAAGCCGCGGGCTATGTAGACGGATATTCGGAATGACGCCGCGGGCCTGGATCCCCCGCCCAGCGGGCGTGTAATAACGCATAGTGGTCAGGCGCATGCCATCGCCGCCGGGCAAATCGAAAATGGTCTGCACACTTCCCTTGCCAAAGGTGTTCTGGCCCACAATCAGCGCAGCCTTGTGGTCCTGGAGCGCCCCGGCCAGCAGCTCACTCGCGCTAGCACTATACTCGTTTACCAAAACCACCGTGGGGATCTTTAGGAGCGCTCCACCCCGATGAGCAGAATAGCGTTCCACTTCCTTTCCGCGCTGCCGGGTGGTGAACACCACGCCCCCATCAAGGAACTCGCTAGCAATGGCCGTCGCCTCCCGCACCAGCCCCCCGGGGTTGCTACGCAGGTCCAGAATCACGCCCTTCAATGGTGTGGAGGAGCCTTGACGGATGGTGCCCAAGGTTTGCAAAAACTCCGTGTGGGTACGGGCACCAAACTGCTTTACGCGCAGATACCCGATATCCCCACCCAATCGCTTCCCCTCCACGCTCGCTACGCGAATAATGGCCCGTTTGACCACCACATCCCGCTCTTTCTTGGCACCGAAAGGCAAGATGGTGAGCTTAACCTCCGTGCCCACTTTGCCCCGCATGCGCTTGACAAGCTTTTGCAAACTGATGGGGTTTACCTTTACCCCCTCCACCGCCAGAATTCGGTCCCCGGCGCCGAGTTTCGCCGCTTTCGCCGGGGAGTTTGCCATTGCGCGAACAATAAAGACCTTGCCGTCTCGCAGCTCTACTTCCACGCCAATTCCGCCGAACTGGCCCTCCGTATCTGCATTAAACAGGCTGTAGTCTTCCTTCGGCATATATGCGGAATGGGGATCGAGCTCCGAAACCATGCCCCGGATGGCTCCCCTTAGCAGCGCATCCCGTTCTACCGGGTCCACGTACGCATTTTCCACGATGGTCAACACTCGGGCGTACTGGCCCAAGTGGGCAAACGCATTCGCAGCCCCCTTGTTTGCGTGGGCAAAGCCCCCCGTTAGTGCGCCCCCCGCAAAGGCCGCCAATACCATCGCTAGTGTTCTGCCTCGATTACTCACCCCCAGACGCTAATCGATGCACCCACACTCAAGCCAGGGAATGTTTCGCACCACCCCCCCCCTCTCAAAGGGTGCGAAGGGCCCTTTTTTGAAGCCTCTAGCCCACCCAAGCAGCAGCGCAGCAAAAGCAGGGCCGCCGCTCGCCTCCACCAAAGGCGTGGATTTTTTTTTGGAAAAGGGGGGGCGACGGGGGCGCCCAACATGTGGCATGATGGTACACATCATCCGCCGCTGTGACCTTAGCCTTCGGGGCAGGTACACGGAGGCAGATCCCTCCTCTGGGCAGAGCAACAGCCGTCCGGGGTGGACGCCGCCGTCGCGCTGCGTCGGGGAGGGCAAGGTTAACATTCACATCGTGCGGAGAAACACAGCGTGTCGATTAAATCCGATGGCTCCAAGACTGATAAGCGCAAGCAGAGCCTCTACTTTCCCGAGTCCATGCTGCAAGAAATCAAAGAGGAAGCTGTGCGCCTCGACCGCTCCCTTTCGTGGATCGTGCAGCGCGCATGGAAGCTAGCCCGCACTGAAATCAAGAAGCTCCCCAGTGTCAACGACATTGAGGGTGGCGAAGACGACATCCGGGGCCGCTAAATTTCGAAAGTCCAGCACTCTGGGCCGTAGACCCAAGGGGATCGGTAGCCTCGTCTGAGGTTCGGCGAAGGCTACCCGTCGGTACGACCCAGTTAGGACCACGCAGGGATCTAGGACGTGAAGGTAAGCGAATCCTTTGTTTCCGCGGCTGATTCGACGCGGCTTTACATGCGCAAGGCCCCTCAGCCCAAGGCAGAAGGGGACTTTCCCTGGGCGCTACTTTCCGATGGCATCCTCTGCGATGGCTTCATCTGGAAGTATCTATGGGAGGGCTTGGGCGAAAGCGGCAGCGTCGCTCACTGGCATTATCGGGGGCATGGACGGTCCGGCGATCCAGTGGACGAGTCGAAGATTACCATTGAAGATCACGCCGACGACCTAAACCACGTCCGCGAGGAACTAGGGGATCCGCCCGTCGTCCTCTTTGGGCACAGCATGGGCTGCCAGGTGGCGCTTGAGACCTGGCACCAACGCAAACGGAACGTGGCAGGCATTGTACTTTTGTGCGGGAGCTACGGCCGGGTCACGGAAACGTTTAAGGGGACGAAGGTGCTTTCTCACGTGCTTCCCACGCTCATCGACAGCGTAGCGAAAGCTCCCGCGGTAGCGCGCGCGCTCTGGTCGCGGCTGCCCCCGAATGTGGCGCTGAAGGTGGCCCTTTTCACCCGGGAGATCGATCCCACCCATGTGCGCAAAGAGGATATGCTCCCCTATTTGCGCCACATGACCCACGTGGATTTTCAGCTCTTTCTGAAGATGCTCGAGTCCGCCGGCGCCCATACCGCTGAAAGCTACCTGCACCAGATTGAGTGCCCGGTGCTGATTGTGGCCGGCGAGCGCGACTCCCTCACCCCACCGGATTTGAGCGAGCATATGGCCGAGGTAATCCCCAACGCCGAGCTAATGGTGGTTAAGGGGGGCACCCACGTTGCCCCCATCGAGCAACGGGAGCTCGTCAACGGAAGGGTGCTGGAGTTTATGCAGCGCTGCGCCACCTACCAACGCCGTGTCAGCGCCGAAGAGTCCTTACCTCACTCTCTGGGCAAGCGTTCTGCTTCTGTCAGCCGCGTGCACACCTCCGGGCCAAGACACGCAAACGTCCAGTGACCGGGATGCCGGAGATGGAAGCCGCCATCGAGGGCCCGAAAGCTGGCCAGGGGTTTCCACCGATGCCTTTGGCGCCACGGCTAGGATCCGCCTAGGAAGAGCAGGCGAAGCCCCTCTGGTGGCAGAAGAGGGCGGACAAACCTACGCCATCTTTCCAGTGGCCCCCGGTGAAGTCGCCCCATGGCGAAGCGCATCGCTTTACCATCTGCTCGACCGCTTGCTGGGGCTGGGGATGGTGCCCTCTACCCGCCTGCTCCCGCTGCCCTACGAGCGCCTACTTGAAGCCGCGCCCGGCCGCTCCCAGGCCCTCGCTCCCATCTTTCAAATGGGCCCGGGGGGCGGGGTCTATGCTGCCATCGTGAAGGTCCCCGACAACACAGAGCAATTCTTGGTGGCCGCCTCCCCAGAGCTCGCGAAGGTGGCAAGCCTCGCCGAAGACTTCGCCCCGCCCCCGGCCCACAAGCTGCCGGCGGTGGAGAGCTACATCAACATGCTTGCGCTGGATTACCTGGCCGGAAACGTCCTGCGCCGCACAGCCTACCGCGGTGCGTCGGGTCATCTATGGCTCATTGATTCGGGCGAAGGGTTGCAGGAGCACCCCGAGCCCCATGGCATCAATCGGCTATTTGAAAAGCTCAAGCGCGTGCGCCGTTTTCCACCCCCTTTGGCCAGCGGCATTGTCAAGTTGCAGCAGGCGACACTGCGCAAAGCGCTGCTGGCGCAAGCCTACGAGTGGCGGCCGCTGCATCGCCGCTCCGCCCAAGAGGTTGTGCAGCGAGCCAGAGCACTTCGGAGCATTATCGCGGTACGCAAAGCACGCTTCGGCGGCGACGCCTTCTTGCCCCCCTAAGAGCGGACATCTGCCTTGCATCCCCAAACAGGCGCGCAGGCTAATTTCTGCACAATCACCAGGTCTCGGTGGCGGCGCAAGGCGACGTAGCCTTCTTCTCCTTGGCAACCCCAGCAACTGCTCCAACTTACCCGACGCTTCTGAAAGCTTGTGTAGGAGAGCACCAGCGAGCGCTTCTCTCCCTTTAGGAACAGGGAGGCACCAACCCGGTACTGATCCTTTGCAAGCTCATAAAGGGCAGCGATCAGCGCGCCTCCATCCACCCGCAAGGCTACCACCAGCACAATATCCGCCCCAGCAACGTTCCAGCGCACCGGGGTCGTCGTAAGTCTGGGTCCCGGATCATTGCCCGCGTCCCCTCGGCGCAAGACACCCTCGATGGACGCCTTCTCAGGAAAATAGCGGGGATTTTCCAAAAGGGGCGCGAGCTGTGGGTCTTGCTTCAGCGCGGCTAGCACCCGCTCGATGGGCGTTTCTTTTCTACGAAACACCGCGCCTTTGCTAGCAATGGGCGGCACGGTGGCCGCATTCGGAGAGCCTTTACAGCAGCGAAAACCCACGCTCTCGCTCGCGGAGGAATGTTTGCGCCACCCTCGCCGGCCGCAACGATGGGACGCCGCATCAACTTTGGCCGATCCCCCCCGAAGTACCGCCCATACCTTCTTGCGCCCGGGCAGGCTTAGGTTGCTCCCGGTCCACTCGCGGACGCCAAGCCCCAGGCCGTGAACTCCAAATCCGGAGGTACACTTTTTTGGCTTCAAGGCGCACTCTGGGTCCCACACCTTGCCCGTGGGAAATGGGTCGTTTGCTGGGCCGCGGCAGGCGTACTCCCACTCCAGCTCCGTGCACAATCGCTTGCCTTGCTCCTGGCATGCCTCTTCCGCTTCCTGGCGGCTGACATTCGTTTTGGGCCGGCGCGTGGGGTCGTTCGGGTAAGGCAGCGCGTCCATTGAAAACGCCCCCAGGTCCACCTCAAGGGATCGAGGCTCCACCCGGGCGTCTCTGCCGGGATCTCCCGGCGTACTGCCTGCGTGCAACCGCCCCTTGGGCAGCTTCAGCATACGCCCCGCCCGTAGTTTCTCGGAAGAGCGCCGGCCGGCCCCGGCCTTGGTGCGCAGGGGTTCTTGGTCCCCGGACGTCGCGGGCGTCGCAGCGCTGGACGCCGCCTTCGCTGGGCCCTGCTCCGTCTTCGACTGTTTGCCGCATCCGCCAACCGCCGCGGCCCATGCAACGAGCAGTATTCCGAGAAATTGCGGCGGGATATTTGCCGGCAAGCAAGTGGATCGGAAAGCTGAAGCGGGGGAAAGGACCATGGCTCTAAGGGAGGGGCTGGTAGGGCCAGCGCGCATTGCCTGGAGGGCGCGGGTGGCTTGGCCATAGCGGGCAGCCTTCGGAAATGCGAGAGAAAAACCATGTCCCAGCACCTACCAGCCGACCTGCCTCCTGCCCTTGCTGAGATTGCCCAAAACGCACTCGGGGTGTTCTATCCCAAAAGTGGCCGAGCGCTTGGCAAACGCCCTGTGGCCCTCGAGGAAGCCTGCCGATCCGCGCTTCAAGCGCCCATGGGTCAAACGAAGCGTCTGGACAGCCTGGCGAATTCTGCCCGCGTGGGCGTCGTCATCTCCGACGCCACCCGGGACGAGCCGCGGAGCGAAATGATCGCAAGCGTGATGGGGACACTTCGCAGGGAGGTCCGGGAGCGGGTGGTGTTTTTCGTCGCTAGCGGCACCCACGCCCCCAGGCCGGCCCACACCGTGCTGCCAGAGCCATGGCAAAGCAGCCATGAGGTCGTGGTGCACGATGGCCACGCTGACGCCACCCATGGGGCCCTTCCCACAACACCCCAAGGCACGCCCGTTCACTTGAACCGAAACTTGCTGGAAATGGACCACATCGTCGTCACGGGCCGGGTTCGGCCACACTACTTTGCTGGGTTTTCAGGAGGAGCAAAAGGGATCTTTCCGGGCCTCGGCAGGGCGCACGATATTCGCGTAAACCACCTGCTCAAGGCACGAAAGGAGGCAGGACTCGGCCGCGTAGCCGATAACCCCTGTCGGCTTGACCTTGAAGCCGCCATCGCCCCGCTTCGGGACAAGATCACCCTGCTAAACACCGTGGCGGACGTTCACGGTGACTATTATGGCGCGTTCGCAGGGGACGTAGTGGAGGCCCACCGGGAGGCGGTAGCGTTTGCGCGGCCGCTCTTTGAGGTTGAGGTACCGAGGAGCCAGAACCTCATCGTGGCGGATCGCCCCCCCGCGAGCGACAGCCTTTACCAGGCGAGCAAAATGCTCCCGCCCGCCATCCCGGTTCTGGCGAAGGGCGGGACGATCCTTATGTGGGCACCGTGCCCGGAAGGCATCGGACCGGTAGAAACCGTCAACGAAGACATCTATCAGCTGGGGATGCAGCCCAAACTGCCCAAGGGGCACCGGGTGCTCTTGATTTCAGACATGACCCAGCCGGAAGCCGCCAAGAGCTACGCAACACCATGTGACTCCTTCCCGGCTGCGATGGCGTTTGCGGGGATAGGCCCGGCGGAGTTGAGGGAAACGCCGGTGCTGTGGCGCGCCGCGGAGATGATCACCCTCCCCGCACCCTGGGAGGACCTGTGATTGGGGCTCAGAACGAGTGTTTCTTCCCCAAAATGCTATGATAGGAGTACCGTTCTGGAGCGAAGGTTCGCTGGGCGTTTCCCCAGCAGCCGAAAACTGAGGGTCACCTTGGGGTGGGTGACCACATCCGCAAGGAAGCTTTCCACCATGAGTCTGGTACCAATGCAGAATATTCCCGCGAGGCAGCCCGTCAGTTCTTCTATGGCAAGCAGCAGCGCAATTCGGAAAGGCATGGCCGCCCTACTATCCCTGGGGCTGGGCCTGGCAATGACCCACAACCTGGTGAGCTTGGCGAACGCGGCACCGCGCGGCAAGACCCTCACATTCATTCGGGACGCTCGTAAAGGTCTCGTCAAGGCCGCGGATATCGCTCTGGTGGAGGAGATGTGCTCGCTGCTTATCGGCTGCAAGAACGTGCCTTTGCCTGCTCCCGGAGACGACCTCGGCGCTTGCGTGCGCATTCTCTGGGGGGAGCTGTCGAAGCCCGAGACCATCAAGTTTTCGCGGACCATGCGGGAATGCAGCGCCACCGCAAGCTCATGCTCGACGCTCCGTCGCTGCGCCCTTCGCGGCGCAAAGCCAAATATCTGCGCAGGCCGAGGCAAGCGCAAGCGCTTCAGTTTCTGCGACTCCGCAGGACGGGCCGTCACCTGCCACAAGGGCAAGATTGTTTCGGTGCGTAACTGCCCAGGCGCGGGCGAGCAGTGCTCGGCAAAGCGAGGTCACGCTACGTGCACCTTGGGCGCCTGCTCAAAGAGCATCGTGCCAAACGGAAAGCCCGTCTGCTCGGGGAATAAAGAGCGGATCTTCATGTGCGATCAGCGCAAACTGCTGACCTTCAGTTGCGCCTCCTTCGGCTTGGGTTGCACCATGACACCGAAGGGTCGGCCCACCTGCGCGCCCCTTGTTGGCGAGTCGTGCGTTGCGGGAGACGGAGGCAGCTGCTCGGGCAACGTGTTCACAGGCTGTGTGAGCGGTCGCAAGGTGAAGGTTGACTGCGGCGCCGCCAAGATGACCTGCAACAAGCGGAGTGGGCGCAAAAAGCACCAGAAGGTGGGCGTATGCTGGGACCCTCAGGGCGTCGGCAATGTCCACAAGAAGAAGAGCAAGTCGAGCCCCATCAAGAAGTGCAACCCGAAACGCTACAAGAGCCGCTGCGTCAAAGCTGGCAACCGCGTGGCCAAGACGGTGCGCTACTGTGCAGGTGGCGAGGTTCGTGACTTCTTCTGCGGAGGGTTGAACTTCTCCAAGTGCACCGGGCGAACTGGCTCAGCCCACTGCGCAATGTAGTTGCGCCCAGCGACCCCACTGGCTGCAATCGCAGCTACCCGCCAACCAAAAAAACGCCCCATCAGCGAAGACTGAAGGGGCGTTCTCTATTGGGGTTGCTTCGGTGCAAACCCGTCAGCCAAGCGCTTGCTCAGAACGGGATATCATCGTCTTCGTCGTAACCGCCGAAGCTCTCCTTCTTACCGGAGGCTGCCCCACCGCTCCCGTCTCCATCGCCGGAGCGAGGCTGACTGGGCGCTCCGCCACGATAACCTTCGTCACGAGCGCCGCCGCTGCCACCTTGAAAGCCCCCGCCACCGCCGCCGCCACCGCCGCCACCTTGATACCCATCCCCGCCCCGGCCACCCCCGCGACCAGCAAGGATGACGTTCGTGGCGTTCACTTCCGTCTTGTAGCGACGATTTCCGTCGCGATCTTCATAAGAGGACGTACGCAGGGAGCCCTCGACAAAAATCGTGGAGCCCTTGCCAAGAATACGGTGGAGCGCCTCGCCCCGCTTGCCCCACACAACCACGCTGTGCCAGTCCGTCCGCTCTTGCCACGACTTGTTCCGGTCCAGATAGCGCTCCGTGGTGGCGAGCCGTAGATTGAGCACCGCCGTCCCACTCTGGGTGGTCCGCAGCTCGGGATCCGCCCCCAAATTACCCAACAACATTACCCGGTTTAGGCCTTCTGCCATTCTGCTCTCTGCCCCTACTCGTGAAGGTCCATTTGCGCTGCAACTCGGCTTAGCGCCGCGCCCCGCGCTTTTTGCGGCGAGGAGTTCAATCTCACCCGTCGAACATGTGTGGCTAGAGGATGCATCCCTGGCCGTCAACAGCCAAGGCATCCCAGAAGCTAAGCGGCTCCATCCGTTGATGGCTGGGGCCCTGCGCCACGGGAGCCCTTCGACATGCTGAAGAGCAGCGCCCCTCCCACCATCATGGCGAGGCCCACCAGAAGTCCCAAGATCGATAGAGGCCGGCTCGTCACCCGCTGCACCAGTTTCCCCAGTGCTGTGGCGGAGGGCTCCGCCACGAAGCTCCCTTCAAGAGAGAGCGAATCCATGATTCGCTTGCAGTTGGGTGCGGCCTCACCGGGGTGCTTTACCTCGGCGCAGGAGACGGTGCAGGCAAGCAGCCGGGGCTCCGAGCCAAAGAATCCGAGAATATGGGAGCCTCTCGTGGCCAAAATCGCATCGGGCACGCCCGCTACTGGGGTTTTCGGCGTCACCTGACTGACGAAGTCTTGTTCGTAGCGATCGCCCGTTTCCCGGGATAGCCGAGGATTGAAGCGCGTCACCTCGCCGAGTTTCCCTAGGGCTGTCTTGGCATGGGCGTTCATGGTTTCAAAGAGGTCCACCTCCGAGCCCGGCGCCCAAGCGGCGGTAGAACCGCTCGCGCAGACCGCAACGACGCGGGTGCGGGACCCTTGACTCAACTTGACGCCCCGTCGCAGCTCCCACCGACCGTCCGGCAGGGTCGCCAGCGATGGTTTCGGCAGCTCGCTCTGATCGATCGGCCTCGCCTGCTTCGGTACCTCGATGCGCAGATTGATATGGGCCCGCTTCACGCGAAAGGCCCCAATGCGCAAATGGACGGGCCCCGGGGCCGCGGGGCGGGTGGCCGTAGGCTTCGGAGGAGGTGCCGTGTTGCTGGCGCTCGTGGCCGGAACGGAGGTGCCCGCCGTGGGCGTGGCCGGCGTTGGCGTGGCAGGTACCGAGTTCGCCGGAGGCAGCGTCGGAGGCGGGGGAAGCGCGGTGGGCGGCTGTGGCACAGGCGGTGGAAGCTGGGCCGCTGCGACCACAGACATGCACGCGCCCAATGCCAAAACGCTGGCGCTAAGAACTCGTTTGCGCATCGCCATCGAGGGATTGCAGAAAGCCCAGAGCCTCGTCCCGAAGCTCCACCAATGCGTCCCGGTAGCCATTTCGCTGCGCCACCACCGGATCGTTCTCCCGACGGGGCTCCAAACCCCGGGCGCGCAAGCGCTTCTTGGCGCCTTCAATGGTGTAACCATCCTCCTTGAGCAGGCTACGCACGGCGATGAGCGTGTCGACGTCCTTACGGGAATAGACCCGCTGCCCCGACGGCGACTTGCTGGGCCTCACGCAGCGGAACTCCGATTCCCAATAACGCAACACGTGGGGCTTCTCCCCCACCAATTCCGAAACCTCTCCGATGCGGAAGTACATCCGCTGGATCTGACCCATTCGTCCTCTTGCCACGCTTTGCCTCCGCCCCACATCCGCCTCTTGAGTGGGTACTGCGTCTGACGATACTGCCATGAAAGGTCACCCGGGCCAATGGGCCTAGCGCTCACGTCCGCCGAATGCCGCGGCAAGAGACGGAAGCGGGTGACTACTGCAACAAACCGCTGGCCCAAGCCTCATGGGGCCGATCGCATGCACCACGGCCATCCCTCCCGCATAGGGACTCGCCACACCGCCAATGCCTCGAGGGCGGCGGAGCAAGAAGCAGCTCCGGGGGCTGCCGCGCCGCCAGAGCAACGGAAGAAGGGCTTGGGCTAAGCCTTGGCTTCGGCGTTTTCGTTCAAAGCGTGCTTGAGGATTTGGCTTGCTTTGAAGGTCAATACGCGCCGCTCGGAGATGGTGATGGGCTCGCCCGTTTGAGGGTTCCTACCTTGCCGCGCGTGCTTATCCCTCAAGACAAAATTTCCGTACCCCGAAATCTTGATTTTTTCACCCCTGCCCAGGGTCTCTTTCATGGTCTCAAATACCAAGTCCACCAGGTCCGCGGCTTCCTTCTTGGAGACACCACCAACATTTTCATAAATCGCCTTAACGATATCCGCCTTCGTCATCCCATCCCCCGGAGTATTGGGCTTTGCTGCTGGGTCATGCTCGCTGAGTTCGCCAGCGAAAAAGCAATAATGTCCGAGGGTATGCCTCTTTGATCAAAAAAGAAACCACCCATCCGTCTTTTTTTGCCTCAAGGCCGATTATGGCGGGAAAAGGCCGGATCCTGCGCCACGGCAGCTTTGCCAGTGGCGTTCGTCGGGTCTCCGAGGCGCTTGGGGCGACGTTATCCCATAGCGTACAGACCTCAGGCTGCGCGCCTGATCCGCCGGGTGCACTCGCTCCTAGCGCAAATGCCTCCTGCGCCCCCCGAGGACGAATGCGGCTTTGAGCGGGCGGCGATTGCTAGACTCCACCGGTGACCTTCTGTTGCGCGGGAGTGACATCCTCCGGAGGTTTGTTTGGTGGGCAAAAATTAGCGAGAGCGCCGTCACCCGAAGGTGAGGCGCCCTTACATTTGAGAACCCCGCCGGCGTGTTCGCCAATGGCGAGCCTACAGCTACGCGAGGGTCGAAGCGTTCTAGCGTGCAGCGATATCCGGCACCATGCCCGACTTCTCCGCGTCGGCGGCGATTTCGGAACTCGTGGCGTGGATGGCTTCCCGGCGCCGCTGGGCCTGCTCTGCCATCACGAGGGAGGCGACGTACCCGTAGCCAAAGGTGAAGAGGCACGCGAAGGGGGTGGCGAAGTAATGGCCGGTCCGCAGGCTCACAGCCACGCTGGCAGCGCTAATCAAGGAGAGGAAGAGTTCGGCGTAGGGCAACTGCGCCCGTGCACGGTAGCGGCCTGCACGCGAGCCCTTCTTGGGCGTGCGCACGAACTCCCCGGCCATGTTGTTCAGACCGTCCCACACCGCGCGGCTCAGATGGGGCGCCAGGCCCGCACCGAGGGCGATGAGCATGGGTAGACGCCGTACCGCGCCCCAGCGGGAGCGACCTTGGGCGCTCTCAGCAAGCATGTAGAAGGAGGAGAGGGAGCCGGTGGTGCCGATGACCAAGGGCAAGTCCACCATCAACATCTTCACCGGGTCCGCCGCGGGAATGATGGCCACTGCAGGAAGCAGCAGCACGCTCAGCAAGACCATCAGTGGATAGGCGAAGTGGGGCGTGAGGTGGAAGAAGGCCTCGAATCGCTGGGCGAGGCTAAGGTCAGAGCCCATCACCCGCTTCATCAGCTTACGAGCCGTCTGCACCGTGCCTTTGGCCCAGCGGAACTGCTGGGCGCGGAAGGCAGATACATCCTCCGGAACCTCAGCAGGGGAAACCACGTCCTCGCGATACACGAAGCGCCAACCAGCGAGCTGAGCACGGTAGGAGAGATCCAGGTCCTCCGTGAGGGTGTCGTGCTGCCAGCCGCCGGCCTCTTCGATGGCCTGACGACGCCACATTCCACCGGTACCGGAGAAGTTGAAGAGGTTGCCAGCACCAAAGCGGGCGCGGTTCTCCACGAGGTGGTGCCCGTCCAGCATCAACGCCTGCACCTGAGTGAGCAGGGAGTGGCTGCGATTGAGGTGACCCCAACGGGTTTGCACCATGCCAACCTTTTCATCCCGCACGAAGTGGGAAGCCACCGAGCGGACGAAGTCGGGTTGGGGCAAGAAGTCGGCATCAAACACCGCAATCAGCTCACCCTTAGCCACCTTAAGACCCTCCGCGAGGGCGCCAGCCTTGTAGCCCGTGCGGTCGGTGCGGTGGAGGTAGACGAAATCGTGACCCTCTTCGCGAATGGCCTCAACGGTGCGACGAGCCAGTGCCTGGGTCTCGTCGGTGGAATCATCCAGCACCTGAACTTCAAGCCGGTCCTTCGGGTAGTCCATCAGCTTCACCGCTTCGAGCAGCCGAACCGCCACGGTTGCCTCGTTGAAGAGGGGCAACTGGATGGTGACCTTGGGCAGCTCACCGTCGGATAGAGGCTGCTGCCCCTCCTCGCGGTTTTCTGCTAGCCGACGTCGGTATTTCCAACATTGGTACACCAAATGGGAACGATGCAATCCGTAAGCGGAAAGCATAATCAGGACAGAAAAATACGCGATAGCCAGTGCAATATGCATTACCTTCTTCCTCTAGAATCGCGCTCAGAGGGAAATGTCACAGAGTTGTATTTCGTTGCAGAGGTTTGTCCCCGGGGTGGGCGCAGCTCGACAAACCTGCAGAAAATTTGGCCATTTCGCGATAACTTGACAACAATTGTCTCCACTGGCCGCCCGGCGTCATGGGTGATTTATGCTGCAGCCTGGTGCAAACCATGCGAGAAGCCGCCTATGGCAACGACGCTACCGAAACCGGGCGCTGAGAACGTACTCTATATCGTCGACCTATCGGGATATATTTTTCGGGCATACCATGCGATACAGACGCCGCTGACGAGCCCGAGTGGTGAACCCACCCACGCCACCATGGGCACCATTACCATGCTCCAGAGGCTGGTATCTGCGCGCAAACCTAGTGCTCTCGCCATTGCGATGGATTCGCCCGGCCCCACGTTCCGCAAAGAGCTGGATCCAAACTACAAGGCAAACCGCCCACCGGCGCCGGAGGACCTAAAAGTCCAAATCCGCCGCTGTGTGGAATATGTCGCTGCCACGGGCTGGGCCACCTATAGCGAAAAGGGCCTAGAAGCGGATGATCTGATTGCGGCGCTAGTGGATAAGGCCCGGGCGGAACGCCTGAAAGTTGTCATCGTCTCTGCGGACAAGGACCTCATGCAGCTGGTGGACCCCCAGACATGCCTGTGGGATAGCATGCGGAACCGGGTCTATGGCTTGGAAGAAGTGGAGAAGAAGTTCGGCGTACCACCGAGCCAAGTGCGGGATTTGTTGGCACTTATGGGGGACACCAGCGACAACGTTCCCGGCGTGCCGGGGGTGGGCCCCAAAACTGCAGCCAAGCTGCTTACCGCCCATGGGGACATCGACGGCATCTATCAGAATATCGATAGTGTACGCGGTAAGAAACTAGTGGAAAACCTTCGCAACCATGAAGACAGCGCCCGGCTTTCGCAGGTATTGGTTACCCTCAAGCGGGATATTGAGATTGAGTTCGATAAGCAAAAGCTCACCCCCGGCGATGGAGACGTGGAAAAGCTTCGGACCCTCTACCGCGAGCTTGGTTTCAAGCGCTTTTTGGCCCAGCTGGGTGGGGACGGCGCTGAAGAGGAGCAAAGCGCAGAGCCAAGTGTTGATGCGAGCGAACGGGATTACCGGCTCATTTGCATGGCCCACCACCTAGAAGACTTCGTTCAGGCCGCCAAGCAATCGGAATGGTTGGCCATTGATACGGAAACCACCAGCAAAAACCCCATGGAGGCCGAGCTGGTTGGTATTTCCCTCGCGTGCGAACGTGGGAAAGCTGTGTACGTCCCCATTGCCCATAAGGAAACGGGCGGGTATCCCCAGCTGAGCCTGGAGCAAATAACGCAGCAGCTTCAGCCGATTTTGGCGGCGAAATCCCCCAAGAAAACGGGGCATCACCTCAAGTACGACGAGCTGGTTTTGCGCAGGCACGGCATTCGCTTGGAGGGAATCGGTTGCGATACGATGATCGCTAGCTACCTGCTGGACCCCGCTGCATCCCATGGCCTCAAGGCCCTCGCGGAGAGGGAGTTGGGCCAAACCATGACCACCTTTGAGCAGGCCCTGGCGAGTGCCACACCTGCCGCTGACAAGGACGCAAAACCCAAGCGGCGAAAGAAGGGACCTAAGCCCACCTTTGCCGATGTACCTTTGAAAGCAGCGCTCGGTTATGCCGCTGCCGACGCGGACTTTTCGCTGGAGTTGGCGCTGCGGCTCCTGCCCCGGCTGGAAGCGGAGGGGATGGGCAAACTGCTGACGGACGTGGAGCTGCCGCTTTCATCGGTGCTGGTGGATTTGGAGCTCGAGGGCATTGAGCTGGATACCGCCCACCTTGCTGAGCTTGAGACCCAAATGGCGGACCAGATTGATGAGCTGGAGGCCAAGGCCCATGAGCTGGCCGGCAAGGAGTTTAACGTCAATTCCCCGCGGCAGCTGGAAGGTATTCTGTTTGACGACCTTGAGCTTAGGGTCATCAAGCGCACCAAAACCGCCCGCAGCACCGACGCGCAAGTGCTTGAGGCGCTCGCCAATGAACACGAGTTGCCGAAAACCATCTTGCGCCACCGGCAGTTGGCAAAGCTGCTTTCCACGTATGTGCGCAGTCTGCCCAAGTTGGTTTCCAAAGACCGTTCACGGGTGCATGGCAGGTTTAATCAGACGGTTGCGGCCACCGGGCGGCTGTCATCGTCCGACCCCAACCTGCAGAATATTCCCATTCG
>WURV02068005.1:0-21253 GCA_011762755.2 Epimenia babai | reverse complement strand
TACTTTATTTATGGTGTTCCGACTTACACTAAATTCGACTTACACCAAAGTGTAAGAACGGATCTACGACGTAAGTCAAGGACCCCCTGTATCTACCAAGGTATCCGATTAAAAAGGACTTGGACCAGGCATAAACGCATGAGGTCAGGTTCGATATTTGACAAATTAACTAAAAATTCCGGTCACACACAGTCAGAAGATCAGAATTCAAATTGTATCCTCAAAAAATCGTGATGTTCTCAAATTTTTTTTGGCATAAAAAAGTAAACAATGTAAACATGTAAATTAGGCATTTAATCCCGTATGTTAAAGCCGCTTGTGTAGCTTGGCAAATGACAGTTTGTGAGGACTCACAGGGGTGGGAGTGGGGTTGGCAGCTCTATAACAGGAGGGAAATGCACAGAAAAAACCTATATCCTGATGGAACTCGAACCCACCACCTCCTGATAACTGGTTAGGTGCTCTACTAACTAAGCTATATAGGCAAACTTTCTCCTGTGCATTTAGGTACTTAACGCCATTTTTGAGAATCACAGTACCAGACCAGTCATCTGGAAGTCGTGGGTTCGAGTCCCATCATGGGTAGAGGTTTTTTCTGCGCATTTCTCTCTAACTATTGCAGCAACCACATTTGCTACCCCCATTAACAGCTCTAAAAGTCGCTGGGAAGCCACAAATTTACATTCTCAGTGTATATTAATTTACGGTGCTAGCAAGAAATTTCACCGGTACTTATTGATGGCTAAATCAACCAGAGCAATCAGGATAAAGTACGTACCTTGCCTAAGGCTACAACAGAAAAACACAATGGTGTTACCACATAAATAGAATTTTTTGGAACGACTGAAAAGGTTAAAATATATCTGCTTAGTTTAAGCAATTGCTTTATGCATATCTTTTTATTTAAGATTGTGTACAATCCTGATGATGCATTCAGAGGTATAGGTGTTTTTTCCAGTGCATTTCTCTCCAGATATACAAAGACCCACATTGGCCACCCCCACATTGGCCACCCCCCCATTAACATCATGTTATTCCTGGTGATGAGATGTTTTTAGTTGGTCTGACTGTATATACAGTATCAAAGGGACTTTCAGCAACCATCAAATAAGTCGTCTGCTACAATGGGCGAAATGGTCAATAGACGGAATAAAATGGGAACACCGGGCAATCAAATTTACGAAATTCTGGACACCGGTCACTGGTTGGGGGTGGTGGCATCAAGATGGAAACAACACTTAGCGGGGGCGATTAAATCGCGGCAAACACGTGCGTAACGGATATTGTTAATGGCGGTTAGAGACGACGTGACAGGTACAGTGACTAAAGTGGGCAGCCGCAATCTGGTGTTGTCACCGAAAGTGGAGTGGCGTTACCTGCAATTAGTAGAATTTAATGAAAGTTTATACACTCGCCACGTGCCTCGTCATGAAATCAGATGAACGACACTATTAAAAATGTCACACACCGCGTGGCTAAACCTCAAGGATAATTAGGACTCCCGTAGAAATTGTTAGAACCGTCACATCTTCGTGAAATATTAATGTCGATTTACCAGGTTTCTTGATAGACCGGAACCTGTTAAAGTAATACCGACTAAAGTAATACGGTGTTTATTGTGATCTTTTTGTAATGATATTTATTACTAGGTTTATTAAAAATATAAAAAAATACAAGAATCAATAAGTCAACGTGGCATCCTAAGGTTATTATTACAAGCTCCAAATACCGTTAAAAAATGAGATAGTGATCAGGTTTTGGTTACTCCCCCTTTGGGAGAATTTTACCAAGTCTGTATTACGTCCATCCTCGTGAAACGGGTCTCAAAGCAAAAAATGCATATTTCAGGGATGAGACGCATACACTGTGCAGGTTGTTTGTTTTATTAGAATATTTGTAACAAATATTTTCCATACACCTGTAGATGTTAACGAGGATTGGGTAGCCACTGTTTAGCGAGATAAACATCCCACGATACGAAGCTGGCTCAGGTACATGCTCACTTCTGAATTTATTTTTTATTTACCATAACATGCGTATACAACGCACAAATACGGCAGGTGGCAATAAAATCATTTCAATTACGAGGCTGATCATGATTTAACATTTTTATTCAAAGCCGTTCTGCCATTTCGTTAAGTTTAAATTAATTGAAATTTAAATCGTTGTAGTAATTTCAAAAATTTCCATATCATATGAATGATCTTCAATATTGGATCGTTTAACGGGATAACTACTCACTGACTAGGTATAAATAAAAGGCTCTATCAGATAGCAAGACTCCAATGTATCCTTGTATATAAAGGCTCCTATTTGTCATTGTAGACTAATTCTCATGTTAAAACATCTATACGAAAGCTCCTGCTTATCCTTCTATAAAAGTCATGTTTATCCAATCATTGGAAAGATCATATACTTCTATAGGAAAGCTAACTCATGTTTATCCAGTTATTGGAAGGTTTATATCCTTCTGTAGGAAAGGTCATGCTTATCCATTCTTTTATAGGATAATATCCATCTATAGGAAAGCTCATGATTATCCATTTATTAGAAGGTTCATATCCTATATTAAAACCTATGTTTATCCTTTTATTGGAGGCTCATATCCTTCTTAGATAAGCTCATATTTATCCATTTATAGGAAGGCTCATATCCTTCTATATAAAAGTTCGTCTTTATCCTTTTTCAAAAAGTTCATGTTTATCCTTTTATACAAAGGCTCATATTATTTTATAGGAAAGCTTTTAGCCTTTTATATTATGGCTCCTGTATGTTCTTCTATACAAAGGCTCCTGTATGTTCTTCTATACAAAGGCTCCTGTATGTTCTTCTATACGAAGGCTCCTGTATGTTCTTCTATACGAAGACTCCTGTATGTTCTTCTATACGAAGGCTCCTGTATGTTCTTCTATACGAAGGCTCCTGTATGTTCTTCTATACGAAGGCTCCTGTATGTTCTTCTATACAATGGCTCCTGTATATTCTTCTATACAAAGGCTCCTATATGCTCTTCTATACAAAGGCTCCTGTTCATTCTTCTACACGAAGGCTCACATTAATCTTTCTACAAAAAGCTAATGTTCATCCATTTACACAAAGGCAAATACTTATTCTATGATATATAAGGCTCCATGTTTATCTTTCTACGTGAAGTGTCATGTTTACGCTCTGTTTACCCAACAAGCTGCTAGCGCGATTCGCCATTTGCCATGCGTCTATGATCCGTATGATATTGTATTTAACCACTCTGATTACTAACTCAACAAAATTGCATTAGTAGATGCATACAGCGTGAACAGAATCTGTTTGTCCAGCATTTGGCCACTGGCCGGTATATGCAATGACCATTGGTCAATGCTCAGTATAGCTGATGAACAGGTGTATATATGGAGCATGTGTTCCGCTGGATGAAATTGAAAGAAAACAATACCCTGAAGGTGCCACAACAGTCCTATAGTTCAGCTAATTTAGTCAGTTACTTTCGCTTTGATGATTTCATTAATGAAGCGCTCGTTTAGTATCAACTTGTTTGATGGAAGATATCACATCGCAGCATCTTTCTATGGTTAACATTGGCCCATCGGTGCTGAATACACATGGGCTGTTGTCACTATTTCAACGGTGTGTTTGTACAGGTGACCCCGACCAGGCATTTTGTAATATTCAAATATGTGTTGTGATATTCAGACACGCATTGTCATATTTATTGGTCTGTGTGTGTGTGTGTGTGTGTATGTATTATGTATGTATCATGTATTATGTATTATGTATGTATTTTGTAGCATTTAGTCGTGTGATATTTCACCGTCATAATACATCTTATGGTGTATTATGACGGTGGCGAAGTTGAATATTCAGTGCTATGTTATGAATTGGAACAAGAAACACTTGTCGCATAGACAGCCGCGCTTCCCATCTCGCATAGACAGCTACGCTTCACATCTCGCATAGACAGCCGCGCTTCACTTCTCGCGTGGATAGCCGCACTTCACTTCTCGCGTGGATAGCTGCACTTCACTTCTCGCGTGAATAGCCAAGCTTCCCATCTCGCATAGACAGCTACGCTTCACATCTCGCATAGATAGCCGCACTTCACTTCTCGCATAGACAGTCGTACTTCACTTCTCGCAGAGACAGTCGCACTTCACTTTTCGCATAGATAGCCGCACTTCACTTCTCGCATAGACAGTCGTACTTCACTTCTCCCATAGACAGCTGTACTTCACTTCTCGCATAGACAGTCGTACTTCACTTCTCCCATAGACAGCTGTACTTCACTTCTCGCATAGACAGCCGCACTTCACTTCTCCCATAGACAGCTGTACTTCACTTCTCGCATAGACAGTCGTACTTCACTTCTCGCATAGACAGCCGCACTTCACTTTTCGCATAGACAGCCGTACTTCACTTTTCGCATAGACAGCCGCACTTCACTTCTCGCGTTGACAGCCGCACTTCACTTCTCGCATAGAGTTGCACTTCACTTCTCGGATAGACAGCCACGCTTCACTTCTCGCATAGAGTTGCACTTCACTTCTCGGATAGACAGCCACGCTTCACTTCTCGCATGGACAGCTGCGCTTCACTTCTCGTGTAGACAGCCGCGCTTCACTTCTTGCATTGACATCCAGCTTCACTTCTCGCATTGAATGCTGCGCTTCACTCCTCGCGTAGATAGCCGCTCTTCACTTCTCACGTAGACAGCCGCGCTTCGAACCAGTGCACGACACGGTTCTGTTGACTCGGTGTGAAGATCATATTGCGGTTTAACGCGCCGTATTGTGCTACCTGTTGTACTGTATCGAGCGCCGTTGGTCATCGCCCGCTGGTCATCACCCGCTGGTCATCGCCCCTCAATGGACATTGTGATCCGTGTGAGACTCATTGTCAATCAGCGAACATGACGCTCAGTGAAACTACGACTCACGCCTAATTAATTAAATGTTGCACGAAGCCCTCCGGGTTTGGTGACTACGTTGGTTATGCTAAAATCTATTCCATCTATGGTCCTCCTATCATACCAATTATTATGTCCAAATAATAACTACACATTACTACATGCTTACTGTTGGTTGGTACATAAAGGGTAAGCACATAGTCGAGTGGTAAGCGTGTTAGACTCGAATCTACCCGAACCTGAGCTGTTCTTACAAGTCACTTAACCCTGATTGCTGGGGTAGACCCGTCTGTAACATGGGTGGACACTCGATGTTATCTATTGCATCATGTTATGTATTGCATCATGTTATGTTATGCATAATGGGTCATATGCGAGCATCATAGGTATTGTATCTGCACTAAATAGCTGCCATAAATATTTATTTAAAGCCTTTATCGGCTGATACTTGCCATCTATGAATTGTGTACTTTAATTTTTTACTTTTTTGATCGCACCCGCCACGAATGGTTATTTTCTAGCAAATGGCGTAAACCGAAACTTTTGTATATCCAGTTACTAACAGTTTAAAAGAAATGTATAAAGTTAGGGGTTGGGTTGCATTGCTTAGTTACTGCGCTGGGCCTGCGATTCAATTCTTTTGGTAAATTACCTTAGGCCATAGAATTTATAGTTTAAAATAGTTTACGATGCTCCAGTAAATTTTCATGTATATGCATTATGTGAAATGTTCGATTACATCAATATAGGCTTAGATATTGTAATTTAGGCAAGGTATGTATGTTTCTAAAACCATGTTACCACATTTGAACATATTCATGTAAAGTTGTCTCAAAATTCTTTCACCGAAAATGATATCTAATATTATAAAAATAATATAAAATAATAAGAATATGCTTAATTGTAACATTGGGAAAAAATTTTTTCTGCCCATGTAAGTATTTTATAATGCCTCTGCAAATACTAGATAATATATCCAAATTTCATTATTGTGAACAATACATGGAAATTTTCCAGAAGGACGTTCAATATTATAGAAAATAAAAATTCTAATAAATATTCTAATATTTTGTGATAATTCACTATGTTTTAATTAATAGTCTCACCTTTTAAATGATAGTTGGACAGGTATTGTAAAACTTCCCAACTAATTATATCATCATCTCTTCTCATACATCCACAGTTCCCACAGGTATCATTTCACCCTACCTGGTACCACCTATGCCAGATATCAGCTCCTAATGCAAAACATCTGTGGAGCTAACGAACTGTTAGCAGGTAAATCCGCAGGTAAGATCTTCATTAATAGACCGTGAGAACGATTAATCCAAACAGAAGAACACTGGTAATAACTAGTGAATCGTGTAATATTGTTATTGTTATTGTTATCTATAAACTACAATTCCTTTGTTTTCTATCCATCACTCATCTTACGGAAGGATACCACACAATTCGCGTAAATATGTTACGGTTGATGTGTGAAATCAGTAAAGAGGAAATAACGTGGGATTCTGTCACTATGGGAAATCTAGGTACAGACGTTACGGAATTTCTATATAAAACAAATTATTCACTTTGGAAACTGAGGTATCAGGATTCATGAAGAGAGAGTCATGTGATAAGTCATGTGATATTTCCTGTTAATTTCTTGTTGAAGAAAATCCATGCAAAACGAAGTTATCGATACATTCGAGGTAAAAAGTTAAGCCCCCACTACACCCTATATTTCACTGTACCTATTGTGCAAATGTCACATTTTACTAATATCGTTAGCATCTGGATATTTCTGTGCTTCATTATAAATTTTAGTGGTTTATTATACCTATGAAATAATGCAAATATAGGGGTTACGTGGTATTTTAATGGGAATAATTTCTATTTCCAAAAAGTCATGGTGTTTGAGTAAAATTAAAGGTTTTCAATCTTTTTGGCTACAGAGAACCACCGAAGGTGGATGTTTCAAATTATGCACAAAAAATGTTCCAATGGGATCCAATGTTCATGAAAATGTCCATTAATGTCAGTATTTCTTGTAACCGCCACGAACATTCAGGATGGCAAGAACCCTTCTCATCCCTGAGATTAGGTGCTGAATCTCTGCCATGGGTACCCTACGCAATTCCTCGTGTGGTGCCACCTCTAATTCGTCAAGATCTTGTACTGGTGGATTTCCTCGGTTGACTTTTGACCAACCATATCCCAGATGTGCTTAATGGGATTGAGATCGGGGCATTTTGCTGGCCATGGTAGAGCGGTGATGGCGTTTTTTCCTGCCGAAATTAGATTACTGCAAGAGATCTGTGGGGTCTTGCATTGTCATCTATAAAAACTGGATATGAATGAAGCACATGGTCATCGAAATGTGGCACCTACATTTTCGAGGATTTCGTTGCGTTATCTTTGTCCATTTAGTATTCTTCGAATTGTCTAAACATCCAACTCACAGCCACAAGACAGGCAACCCCAGATCATTATGAACCCTCCACCAAATGGGAACCTCTTTGCTGATTTTCTTTTGGGCAAAAGCTGTTCCACATTGCATGTAAACATGAATTTTCTAGTCATTTGCATGCAGAAGAAAACCACACCCTTCTCGCTGTTTGTGAAGCCGCTATAGTTGAATTCTTCATCCTGGTCATCTGACACAATAACTGAGATTGTGTACAGTTCTTGTAGAGATTGGACCGTGTATCCGCCGCATGGATCGTAAGGTGCTACTGGCAAAACGATGTCTTCGCACGAGTCTTCCGAGGTGTCTGTCATCGCGTTCGTTCGTTTTCTTGGGTCTCCCGGACCTTGCACAATCTTTTACGTCACCAGTCTCTCTATACTTGGTGATCAGTCTATCAATATCACGGCGATTAAATCGCCCACCTAACGACCGATCGCACGGTTAGACATGCCAATGTCCTTCATCCCTATAATTCGCCATCTTTGTCCTGTCGATATTTTCCTGCGAGACATGGTCATTAATACACACTCGAGAATGAATATGTTGTGAGAATAACGAACTGAGGTGAATTTTTATTCTTACAGAAAAACTAACATGGGACAATGCAAGCTGAGTTTCTGACACCATTCATCATGTCCTGTCATGGTACTCTTGTGAGCTTACCTGTTACATAGGCGCCACAATTAGTAGCCTAAAGGTATGCCTAGTAATCACTCGGGCATATTAAACTAATATTTGTCACACATTGTAAATTTCTATACTCTCTGAAAAAATGTATAGCGTGGGGCTTAAATTTTCTCCCTAGCTATCTATATTGCAATGGCATCATGTGTATATTTAGCTCAACCAAAGACGTTATGTTTTGCCTGACATTTGTTTGTTTGTTTATCTGTCTGTGTATTAGTTAGCATCTATACACGATATATTAACAAATGATAATGAAATTTTTTGGCATGGGTGGAAATTGGCCAAGAAACGAATTGGATTTTGTAGGTGATGCGCAATGTATTTATTAATCAGCATGTAAATCCAACTTTATACGGGTTAGTTGCATACCACATGAAATGACCTACTATTCACCGCATAAAAGTGCAACGTTTACAGGCCACATGCAGCACCAGCCCGTATACCGAATGCTCGTGGCAGCTATTCAGCGCAGATACAATATACCAACACTCGCTCGCATATTACCAGAGAAGTATGACATCGAGTGTCTACCCATTTTGGAGACGGATCTACTCCAGCAATTTGTTAAATAAATATTTGTTATGCGTTATCACAACTAATGGGTAGCTTCGAACCCACGACTTTCCGATCATGAGTCGAGCACACTTTAACTAGTGACCGTGGATAGTCTGTACATGGCTCAATTATAGAGTCAGCGTGCAATCCATAGGCTGTTGCCACACACTACATACTGTCTTTGAATTACATTCAATATGATTGCATTCATAAACTTTTAGGTATTTCTAGTTAAATACCATGTTATTACATCTATTTGGTATATTGTGGCCATTTCAAGATGCGATATGATTCAACAATCACCTGACTATACATGAAAGGAAATCAAATTAAATTTAAATTAAAGTGTACTTATTAGCAGAGCTGTCAAACACACTTTACATGAAACAAAAGCCTAATGGTCTAAGACTATAATGTAATTACTTAATTTATATAAAATTAACACCAAACAGTATACAGGTAATACAGATCAAAGTTAGATACAATTATGTACATTTACAGTGAGCATGAAATAGATAACAATGTTGAAAAATACAGTGGAAAGTAGAACAAACATCGAAAAAAGGATATATGTAGGTAAAGTCACCATCAAAATGAAGAAATAGTGAAAAACAAAAACAGACAATCTCTCTTTGATCCTCAGCAAATAAAGTACTGTTGACCCATTTACATTCTCCCCCATCTTAGTTTTTTAATGAGTTACTCTAACTGTACTGTGCTTTGATCATTGGTAGCCACTTTCAAGCAGAGACTATTCTTAATAGTTTTAAAGCTAAGAATATGGATATCATTGTTAATTTGAGTGTCATATTATCTACGACTGTATGTATAGCTGGGTTGTTAAGAGCCATCTTAAGATCGTATTTTTATGCTTTTACCGGATACAGTTAACTTCCTGTTTTATGTGCTGTAATATTAGTCGACTGACGCACTCGACATCTCTGTGACGAGCCAACTTGAGATAATATTGGTCACTAGGAAAATCCCGCTGTGTGAAGATGGATGAGGGTCCTATTACATCATTACATCATCAGTGTATGATCCCAGTCATCTACCATTGCTTGGGTTCCTACGTAAGACCTCTGTGACCACCTCTATGGTGAAAAAGATGATGTCTCAGTGATGAAAAATTCAGGAAGACCAAGTTAGTGGTCCATCCCAAACCACCGCAGGAATGAGACCGCTCGAAGTAAGAGAGACTACACCAACAGTGATGAGACCACCTCGGTAGTAAAGCCACCTGAGGGGGGAGAGGGGGTGGTGATCTTCAGCGATAAGATAAATTTATGACCAATACATTAATGAACCTACGACAGTAAACAGTACAGTGATGAGACTACCGCAGGATAGAGACCATGTTAGAGACTACCTTGGTGGTGAGACTACCTCAGGATAGAGACCATGTTAGAGAATGCCTTGGTCATAAGACTACCTCAGGATAGAGACCATGTTAGAGACTGCCTTAGTTGTCAGACTACCTCAGGATAGAGACCACATTAGAGACTGCCTTGGTCGTGAGACTACCTCAGGATAGAGACCATCTTAGAGAATGCCTTGGTCATAAGATTACCTCAGGATAGAGACCATGTTAGAAACTGCCTTAGTTGTGAGACTACCCCAGGATAGAGACCATGTTAGAGACTGTCTTGGTCGTGAGACTACCTCAGGATAGAGACCATGTTAGAGAATGCCTTAGTTGTGAGACTACCCCAGGATAGAGACCACATTAGAGACTGTCTTGGTCGTGAGACTACCTCAGGATTGAGACCATGTTAGAGACTGTCTTGGTCGTGAGACTACCTCAGGATAGAGACCGTCTTAGTGACGAAACTAACTCAGCGGTGAAGCCACGTCAGAGATGCGATCTCTGCAGAAAGGAGATGACTTCAGTGATAAGACAAGTTTATTGATGAAAAACTTCCATGATGACAAGCTCAGTGGTAAAACTAACTCAGTGATAGACTACTTTACTAAAATATCTACTTAATATACCTTAATGACTACTTTAATAGAGATCCCCAACTCTGAGATATCAATACATGAAACTAGGTATGGGGTTTCAAGGAGTCATGTATACAAGATATATTGAGGTATACAGGACAGGAGTATATTGGGGTTTCAAGTATTAACAAATAAGCTATAAAATATGTTTACACTATAAAATAGTATATCTGTGGAAGTTCAGAATGATCATATTTCGCATGTGCTCTGGCGATCAAAAAGATTTTTTATCGCATAAAGTTAAACATCAAAAATAAAAACGAAGTACAAAGAGATAAAAGAACTGTCAACCCATATTGCGTTTAGACTTTTAGATAATTATACCAAAGTCATTGATTCAGTCATTCAAATTATCATGTATTAGTCACCATAAAACATGCAGTTACTAACAAAAGTCCGGGGAGATATACGACACCGATCATAGTACTAGACCGGGAGCGACTCACGTGTCCATCAATATGGACAATAAAGTGCATTTGTATGGCCGAGGGGCAGGGCAACAATAGCCACAATGTTTGTTAATACCCGGGCAAAATTACTAGCGTGTAACTCCCGTATTGTTGGGTACGCTTAAATAAAAACGTGACGGTCAAATTTATGGACATTGGTCCATTAAGACAGGAAGTACCATGCTCTCGTAAAAGAATAGCTCGAAAGGGAGAATGGTGATAAAGTGGTACAAGAAATCATACGTTGCTATTATGATCGCGAGCCATTAGTGATATAAATAACTGTTTGTTTGCGTCTAATTCGTACAAATTAATGAATTTGTTTATACGTAATACCCTTGGGTAGTTGAAAAATATTTGAAACACATTTTGAAACACTATATTGTTTCATCTCCAAGCTTACCAAATTATGGTTTATAATATCACGTCACTGGTGTGCCAAATTATGGTTTTTATCATGTCACTGGTGTGACAAAATCCATATTATGGTTTTATCATGTCAATGGTGTGCCAAATTATGGTTTATATCACGTCACTAGTGTGCAAAATTATGGTATATATCACGTAACTGGGAAAGACCTCTATCAGGCGCTAGCAAGTCCCTCACAATGTATTTTGTCCTGGACAACAGAAAAACAGGATGGGTAGTAAAATTGTAGATAATTAGGCAGGTAGAAGTTAATGAATTTATTGAATATCATGTCAGGATTGGGTTCGGGAACCGCTAATGTAGTATCTCATTGATTTATTTTTGTTCCGTCTGTCTTCTCACCACATTTATTTCACAAATATTAGTGTAGCTCCAGTCTGAGTGGACCCCTGCTGCAAACATGTTGGGGGATACCTGGACTACACCATTAGTTGTGGCACCTCGCTCAAACATGGAATTGATCTACTACTGAATTAACTATTTATTTACACTCTTATGGGAATATCAATTAATCTTAAGGCACCTCACGCTGATGGACTGATGGTAGACTGAGATGATACAACTGACCAATCCACCATGATGCTCAAGATATAGCTCACTTGGGGGTGGGGCCTATTAGAATACACTATGGCTACAGGGGGAATGTGATTAGGAGATAAGCATAATCTGTTATCTCTTCCACTCTAGATAATTACAGATGTCCATGGCCAATAGCAGAACAATATTGTCTGTGAGAAATATCTTCAATCCTAATATATATAATAAATGATCGTTTGCTGGGGGTGTCTATGAGGGATCAGTGATAACTGGTGATTTTCTTTTGAAGCCTACAACAAGGGCAGCAATGTGGCAAGATGATTCATGGAATCTCGAAATTGTTAGGATAACTTCACGATAATGGAGGGTATTTTTAGATATGCTTCAGAGTGAGTCATACTGGGATAGCTGGACATTTTTATCATTGCAACCAACAATTGAATAAGAACTATAGAAAAGATTGCTTATTAACTGAATTACAATATTCTCCAAGTTGTACTTGATATGTAGTGTAGGGTATGTGGATGAAACTACACAACACACAATAATTGAGATAAAAATATATAATATACTGACCAAATAGCTACAAAGGAGCATTATTTCTGTTTGTCTAGACAGAATGGAAGAAATACTTTAGGTAGAATTGATATGTAAGTGCCTAATTATAGTCACGGTGTTGTGGTTACTATGTATATTAAAAATATAATTCAGTGCAAAATATTTTTGTTTTGAATCATTCAAGATAGCTTGTTGTGTCCCTTGCTTGGGAAATGATTTGTATCAGAGTTGTGTCCCTTACCTACTGGGTGCATAATGACCTTGGCTTTATCATCTGCAAGCAGGTAACTCAATAATATGGTGTTAATTATAAACACTTGCTGACATTTCAGCCAAGCATGCACCAATACCAGCTGAAGAGTGATTGTTTGATTGTGCAGAGGGATGACTGCAGAGGGATGACTGCAGATAGTTGTGTGCATGCAGTGTGCATTAAATGAACTACATTAAATAGGCTATTATTACAGTAAAAACTAAAACATTTTCATAGATTAATTGGGTTTGTTCAGAAACAACCACTGATGAAATTTTCTACCATGACTTGGCTGACATAGTGCATTAGACAAATGCCAAAAATTTACAGTCACAGGTGTTCTTGGATTACACGTAGGTTTGTTCATAAATAACCACTAATGAAACTTTTGACCATGACTGGGTTTACGTAGTGTATTTGTTGAACAAGTTCCAAAAACTAACAGTCAAATGCAACTAATAAAAGAATATAGCAGACAAGAATAAAACAGAACATCACCAGGTCTGTGCTAATAACATTTATTCTGCAACTTCCTCTAAAATACATTTGTATGAAAAATGAAAAATGAGCAAGATTCTCGGAATATGGGGAAGATTTGTAATAAAGGGACTTAATATGATATTTTGTGTGACAGAAATAATTTACACAAAAACGTGCTTATTCTGGCTTTAAAATATATTTTAAATAGTTGAAAACCTGAATAACTGATAATTTGAAATATGTATATTCAAAGTATTCAAAGGTCTATCATCAAAGTAACTCCCGTGGGACCACTTGAACTTGCCAACTACAGTAGGATATTTTCAGCAGTCCTTATGATATGTGGCACTGATTGACATAGTTTGACATACCAGAAACTCTTCACATATCAGAGTGGAATGCCATACCGAAGGGAGACAATCGTGGCAATATGTTAAAGTACCGTACTTTCAACCCGATGATTCGATTGACAGTTGCCAATTAAATATTTTCTTGTCAATATTTTTGCAGTAATTTCGTTACTGAAGTATCCAAACATTTAGCAAGCTGCAAAAGCTGCCTTAAATCGCGGTATATAGAGTTCACACTTGATGGATATAACTGTGAACATAGGCCCACAATAAGGCTTACTATAACATTACTGGCATCAGCTATTCTGAGTTTTTCTCTCACGCGAAGTACGTTCGAGAGCTAGGCTAATGAGTGCATTTATTCGTACCAATTATTGAACAAAAGATGATATGGGATTAAAAATTATACTACACATTATAATTATCATTGTTATACAGAATATTTATGATGGATTGAGCAGAATTAGGCACCAAATTAACAAGTTGAATCTTGCTTACTAAAAAGACTAAAACTAAAAATACTAAAAATATTTTATAGCAGCATTAATAGTTTACACCATCGATAGCAAAGTCATGAACGGTCATTATTAGATTTTCAATAAAATTCATGTACAAAATAATATTATCTATGATCTATTTACTCTTTGATGTTTTTCAAACAGTAGGCCTATAATCAAAGGACGAGGAAACTGTTGGCTCTCGTCTGATAAATGAGATATGTTTTAAGCAGGCTACCGTTGACTACACTGACATCAGTTAGAGATTATTATTATTACTAAAGAATAAAGCAATGATCATTGTCCTGCCGCTGGAAACAAAAAGATTTAACATAAAGTTAATTTGGGTAGCCGCTCTGGTTCTCCGAATAACCGCAGAGAAATACACAGTCCAAAAAGTTTTGGTGATTTATCATAATGGAGCCTCTAGCTCGAAAAACATGTCCCAGGGCTGATGTAATTCGAAATAAAAGAACTAACGGTAGCAACTTTTAAGGCTGACGTGAATTTATTGAGGCAGGAGATATCGCTGACACAAGGTCTGCTTCACTGTTAAGACTTACGCGACTATCCCCCTCTATACCGATGATATAATCCTGTACAAGTACATCTGTTCTTGAGGAGAGTTTACAGACAGTTCTGACTATTCCCAGTAACTCCGTCTGCCCAATCCTGTCTACGTAGTAAAAATGAGTGCATTACCGTGTAGTACACTGGGTGACTGGATCAAAAAGGTTATCGTGGATAAAACAATCAACAGAACATATCCTGGACAAATGCTTGCATAACAACTAACTCTTTACTGGTATACAAATGACTGCAGATGCGAGAAAAAAGCCAATTTCGTCCACCTTTCTTACAAAATACGTATGAGAAGTAAAGCTAATATCTTGCGCAGCAACTGATAAAAGTATTAATACCAGTTTTTGTATATAACTATACTTTGTCATAACTATACTATATATACATAGTGTATATCATTGGGAAGATATAAAGAGTTATGGTGTTGAATACCTAAAAGCCAGAATATGTCAGCTCCTGTAGTTTTGTTGTAGAACACCGGACCGGTTATCTGGAGATTTTGGGTTCGGCTTCTGTGCTTCGGCTAGGCTTTACTGTATATTTCACCTCTGCTATTTATACAGGGTGGTCCATAAAGTAGTGACCCTTTTCTGAACCATAATAACGCTCTACCCTATTTACAGTAATATGTTATAATTACATTTTCTGAAATAGGGAAAAGTTTTTATTGGTATTTAGTGTATTTCACGAAGTTATAAATCAAGTAGATTTTTAGCGATTTTAAAGGTTGTTGAAAATTTACGTAATTTCGAAAGGGTCACTCCTTACGGACCACCCTGAAGAACCATTATAGCTACCCCTGTTTATGTTACATGTATGAGGGGCTACTCTTTATTTCACCATATTGTATTATACAATTTCGCTAACCTAGCATCCCAAATATCTATGCTTGATAGACAAAATACTGGAGTCTATTCCGCATGGTTTCACTGTTTGATCTATTACAGACACATCAATCATTAATGATTTATGGGAACGACGAAATCCATACCTGTAACACGGTATCTTACCTAGCACTGGACATGATTGCAATTGGCTAGACTATAATTAATAGCAGATAATCGGGCACTTTCGTGTTATTTCTGCAAACCCATTAACGAGCCGCAATCGGTGGATGTGTGTCGTGAAACAGGTAAAGTCGGGGTTGGGGTGTGGTGCCAGGAGGGGTGGGGGTGGGGGGTGGTGATATAATAAGTCTGGTATCCTAGTCAGATATCACAAGTAATTCACCTATTAGTTAGTTATTTAGAAATAGGCTGATCACCAAGGTAATCATTGTCCAGGCTATTCCTCATCCTTTACGATGTGGGTGACATAGCCAATCAACCAATGGATTAGCCACAGTGAGAAGGGTCGGGAGAAAACATCGTAGCAAAATACCCACCGAGTCCGTCCGGGCAGACAGTTAACCTTTGTCCATACACGCCACTGGATCTGAGTGTCTACAGACAGCCGGCATACGTCTCATACTCCGTCTCTCATACTCCGTCTTTCATACTTCGTCTTTCATACTCCGTCTGCCATACTCCGTCTGTCATACTCCGTCTGTCATACTCCGTCTGCCATACTCCGTCTGTCATACTCCGTCTGTCATACTCCGTCTGTCATACTCCGTCTGTCATACTCCGTCTGTCATACTCCGTCTCTCATACCCCGCTGCTACGTCTGTGATAGTTGATTATTTACAATGAGATGATGAGATAGTGTAGAGGTAACTGCCATATAGACCGTCCAGAGAGCATCTGAAACGCAGCTCGATCAGACAGAAAAAGCCCTAACATCACCAGAAGCAGACAGGATTTACAGTACTTTTTGCCTAAAAATGCCAGAGAAAGTATATCAGTTAAAGCGGGAATTGATCCAGAGACCAGAGTCTTCCGGATTCAAGTCCAATGATCGAACCACTACGCTAACTGGCCCGTAATTCACCTACGTATTTTTAATGGCGTAATATATTAATTAAGTCTCTAGTATCGTTAAGACATGGTGAAATCGGTATAAGTTTAGAACTAAACACTCAGCAAGGCTAGAATAGCAAGTAGATGGGTAACCAACAAATGGACTGCCCGCCATGAGCCCTGATTGGTTTAGTTTTCTATTATCGATGCGTCCCTTGAACAGTTTTTGTTTAGTCAAAAGAATCGCGTTCACATTTACTACTTATGTAAATTCACAAAATAGACCATGATTTGATGCTCACTAAATATAACTCTCTCTAAAGTGGCCCAATAAATTAATTAAATAAGTTAGATGCACCCCCAGGGTGCAGCTATTAACGCAGTCAATCACTGCGCATAGGTGCCTGAATAACGCCGGTAGTATGGTAAAGACTTTTCCACTGAGACTTCGGATATGTGGATGGTCTCCATCTTGTTTGGTCTCTGCCATCTTGTTTGGTCTCTGCCATCTTGTTATCCCACTATAAGTACTCCATCAACTGTCACACACTTAGTGAAGTGTGTGACATGTAAACATAGGGTGTATGTTTGCATTTGGAACGGGTGGCATGATTGGACGAAAGTCCCGTTTTCACTACATCACAATAAATAGGAATAATTCAGTCGTCATGTTGATGGCAGGATACCTAGGGTAGCTGAAGGGCCAATGATGGCTTACAAAACTGGCTAATATACATATGTCACATTAGGAAGTGTGTAAAATACTATGTATGAAGTCAGTATATGATAGTTTGTAATAGTCAATCGGGCTGACATAATTTTAAAAAACAAGTAGAGGCTACTACGAATTGTGAAGACACGCGTTACTATGGTTACTCTGCTCTGAGAACATACAGCCTGTCATTTGGGGTTACTTCTAACTTATTAAATGTCAGTAATATACAAGTTATGTGATGGTAATTAGGATAACCAATGTGGTTCTATAAATAGCTGAAGAGAAACTGCACAGGAAAAAACCTATACCCCTGATGGTAAAAGATAAAGGTGAGGTTTTGGTGGCTATACACGGGTATAGGTTTTTTCCTGTGCAGTTTCTCTCCGTACAAGTTATGATATATGATAATTATTTTGAAGAGGCTGGTGTCATATTCAGGTGTCTGGTGTCATATCCAGGTGTCTATTACATAGCCGTCAAATGGCAATGACTTTGTAAAAATGACTTTTGGAAATTGCATGTACGGCGTAAAATTGAGCAATTTATATATATACTGTGAATATGTTACATATCACCTTCTTTTTTATCTCATTAAGAACTTTCACGAATGACGTAATCACCTTCCAAAGTTTGGGAAGTTACGCCAGTGATAAGGAAGGCAAACCGTCCGAATAAATTTTTTTCCCAAATATGGATCGTTGACGTTTCACTACAAATTCCCCACTATAGTTCACAGTGCATGCATGAATTTGCGCAGGTTTTATATTATTATCGCACCAACAGGTGTAACGATGTAAAGAACGAAAGCTTGAAAGAGAACAAAGAACGTTCAAACTGCGCCGTTGTCGCTGTCAACTGCAGTAGATTTGCGATCGTTTTAGATTAGTACGTTGTTAGTCATCATTCAAACTACTTTGTAGTATCAAATTTTGCACCGTATTACACAATTCGGATTGATAACTCGCCCACTAATCAAACGAACCGTGTTTTCAGCTTGTATCACGGTACGTTAATGTGATAAAATTCCTTACTGGGTATTAGTCATGTTTCTCCGTCCACTAGAGAAGTGCGCAGTAGAGAAGAGATAACAATAATATTATATCTATCAATAGGTATACTGTCCAAAAAAGGAAATGTAAACCTTCCATACTGTAGAGTGTGGACTGCGTAGACGAGCTGGGTTGTGGGTGATTATAATGGATTATGAACTCTGCTAAAAATGGTAGTGCTATATCAAGAATAGTTTGTAGGGGAGTAAAATACGTTCTAGAATTTCCTTTCTACTATACTATATGCATTCTATTGGTCATGTTTTTATGGCCAGTTTGGCCCTACTGTTGCTATTAACCACATATACACTACACATTGTGCATGTTGCATGCAAAAACCCGCTAACTCGTTGGACATGAGATAAAATATTACCATGCCAGATATGTTGTATCTCATACATAAAAAACTACGCAATTTGGGAATATACTAAATTTAATGAGTCAATAGGTGATTATTTCGATAATCAGAGCAAATCTTCAACAAGCGCTAAAAAAACTACCCAACAAAAATCACCCGTTAATGTTGCTATGGCATCGAGTAGTCCGTTTTGTATAAACCACATTATACAAGATGATTTATAAAACGGACCGTCGTTGGTACAGTAAAAGTCAAGTAACAAACTCCCTATCCGAGTAGTATGTCTGTTTAGAGATGCGCTGGTGAACTGAAGCAGAAACTAAGTCGTCTGAAAGCTAGTTAACCTCAATTTTTTCCAGATTCCCACCTGTTGACTCAGCCATGGAGAGGTAGAGAACTGATGATAGCCATACGGTATATTTGGCTACGAAAATGGGGGGCAGATTACCTATTTTATTTATTTATTCATGGGCTGATTAAAGATCATTGTGTCGGTCTCAGATGGCCCTTTACAAAACTAGTCCAAATTCAACAGTAATTGTTTCTATAATGTATTCGTTATTTTAGGCTTACATAAAGAAAATTACAGTAACTAACAACGATAATTTTATTAACCCTTTCCCCACTGACACCCATACATCACATTACTATAGCAATATTATTCTGTGACAACAGATACTAAGGGTCAAATAAATGTTTTCCTCAAACAGGAAATGTGGTGACTGTCGGAAGTGACAAGGTGACATGTAAAAATAGTGAGGAATTTTCTTGTTGTCTATACCACCATCGACCCTTTACAAAGCTAGCCAATACTTATATTATTGCGGTGTCCCTGAAATAGATAAACATTATGTAGCTGACTCTGGCATTGGGTATGGTGCTATGGTGGGGACATCACAGGAGTGCAAACGGTTGAGCAAACGGATGACCGTCATCCATTCACGCTGACAGTTCGGAATACCAACGGACAAACAACCAATTTTGCTCCCTTGGCTAAGTCTGCGATAGAGTCACATCATGGAGAGATGATGAGATCGCGGAGAGAGTTAGTAACTGAATGACAGCTGCCTAAATATAGCCATATCAGACAGAAACAAAGCCACATCAGACATAAACATGGACCAATCACACGAAAACATAGATATATCGGAAGGAAACACAGCCATATCAGACAAAAACATAGCCATATCAGACAGAAACAAAGCCACATCAGACTTAAAAATGGACCAATCACACGAAAACATAGATATATCGGAAGGAAACACAACCATATCAGACAAAAAAGAGCCATATCAGATGGAACCACAGCTATATCAGATGAAAAAAGCCATATTAGACAGAAACACGGCCCTATCAGATGGAAACACAGACATATCAGATGAAAACAAAGCCATGTCAGATGGAAACAAAGCCATATCAGACGAAAACAAAGGCATATCAGACAAAAACAAAGGCATATCAGACGAAAACAAAGGCATATCAGACGAAAACAAAGGCATATCAGATGAAAACAAAGGCATATCAGACGAAAACAAAGCCATTTCAGACGAAAACAAGGCCATATCAGACGAAAACAAAGGCATATCAGACGAAAACAAAGCCATTTCAGACGAAAACAAGGCCATATCAGACGAAAACAGAGGCATATCAGACAAAAACAAAGCCATATCCGACGGAAGAAACCAAAGCACTCTAAAGGGGCTAACCAGACTGTCATGAGCAGACAGGGTTTTAGGTGCTCTATGCTCGAAAAATACCACAGGTGTTTGAATGTGGAGAATGGACTGGAGATTGGACCAGGGTCTTGACTTTACTGCATATCAGCATCAGCTACTCTCTAAAAAACCTCATAAAGGCCATAAGCGCTTTAAAGTTAAGTTTATAAATGTGATATGGACTACTTTCCTTTCTTAGCACCATAGTGTCACAGGTTAAGATATCATGAGTTGGGCAGATTACGCTTCAATTTTATTTCAATAATGTCTTACAAGTAATAATTAGACCATTGTCTCATTGATATGGCTGCTTGAAACTGCCCAATCATTATGAACTTAAAATAAATCAAAAATATGCCCACATGTATGTTCTTTGGTGCACGCAGTTAAACTAAATCAATAACCTAGTCTTGTCACAAATACAATAAATATAATTAGCACAAAAATAAAATGGACTTACCTAGAAATGGAGGCTGTATACTTGATATGCCCAGAAACTGACTGTCCACTGTCCGGTTTCCCTGCCCCATTCCTATACTGTCTCCAGGGTACATTTCTCTCACGCACCGGATGGGTGTGTACTGAATCGACAATGGCAATCTCGTGTAATATCCGCCCATTTCATCAGATGGAGTTATCTTCCTTGGATGAGAGAAGTAAATTGGTGGGGGTGATGAACCCATAGATCGTGATAAAAAATGCGACATGTTCGATGCTCCACTATTTGGCCCTTCGATTGAGGGAGACAATTCATGTAAAAGTTCATATGTCGATATAATCTCGTTCTGGG